>JAODAL010000643.1:0-288897 GCA_025379985.1 Phyllomedusa bahiana | reverse complement strand
TGGGTTATGCGTCGCCCCCCAGCAACCCTCTGTTTTTTAGCTGCTTAAATTTTTTGGAACTCTACACTCTTTTGAAATAAGTCCCTCTTAAACCACATTTAAGAAAAGGAAAACAGTAACTATTTTGTTTGGGGAGTATTTGGAAAGGCCTCACAGGGCGGGGTTTGTTTCCTATTTTTTAAAATTTACCCCGTGCCATGCGGGTTTTTGACATTTGGTCACCGTCTGAAAAAATCTGCTTCATCTTTGCAAATTTCCCAAAACCCGGAATTTAAATTCACTACTTCCTCCCAGTTGGTGTCCTGTTTTTTTTTTTAAAAAACGGAAACCCCCGGGGTTGACTGGGGTTTGGATGGGCAAGGGGTTTCTTGCCCCCTTTACCTTCTGGCTGCATGCTCGGGGGCCCAAACTTTTTTTTACTCTCTTTCGCAGCCTTCCCAGTGGGGGCCCTTTTTTGGTTCTGTTCTTTTCTCTAGCTAAAGACTAGTCCCTAAATTCCCATCTTCTAAATCAACATTTCCCATCGGGTTTAAAAGGGTCCTCAAGGTATGTTTTAGTAACTTGTGTTTCCCAATAAGAAAACCCTTCCTTTTGACCTCGGGAAACCTTTTCCCTGAACTACCCCAAATCAAACCTCTCCTAAACCCTCTTCTTTCTGGATCAAAAAAAACAGTTTTTCTTTGAGTGCAAAAGCTCTAAAAAAAAGAAGTCTTGAGGGGCCCCTCTTTGGGGTTTGAGAGAGGGTTAATCTTTGTTTTACAAATAAGGGTGCTTTTTTCCCCTTGTAATGCCCTTTTAAAAATTTTTCTTAATGGGGGCAAGGTGAGGGTTGGGGTCTTCTCTCAAAACATATTCCTGAGAGAAACCCCTGGAAAATTGGCTTTCCTACCGCCCAATAATTTCTCTCCCTGATACCCCTTGTGTACCCCCCAGTTTTTTTTGGGTAAATCGGGTTAGTGTAAGACAGCCCTCTCTTTTCTGTTCTCGTTAAACCAATTTGGGGCCCCAATTTATTTTGGAATTCTTTGCGGAGGTTTTAAATCTTTGGGGGGGACTGTTTTTTTCTTTATGTCTGGTTTGGGAGCAATTTTGGGAAAACTTTATCCGGAGGGCCCCGATTTCTCAACTGCCCTTTGGATTCCTGCACTGTCTTTTTTTAAAGCAATTAATTGGCCCTTTTAGCCCCTTCAGCTTGTCTTTTGGGAAAAACAGGGTCACTTTCGGGTTTCCTAAACTGTTTCTGGGTTCTGCCGCCCCAAACTGTAAATTAAACTGATTTTAGTCCCCCTGAAAAAAGGGCCCAAAATGGGCGTCCTTTTCTTCACTGTCTTCCTTAAACCAGAAATTTGGATTCGGGGCTGTCAAAAGATGTTGGGCGATTAGTGCACGAGCAAGATGGTTTTTGGTAGTTTAGAAATCTTGCGATGTTCCCTAGTTTGCATAGGACACTGCAGCAAGACTCACTGATCTTATTGTGGGTGCCCCCATAGGGCTGAATTTGTGTGGATTTTTTTTGGCACGCGGGGCCCTTTAAACTGAGTTAACTTGCGCAAACCTCTGCTCCTTTGTGCGCGTTATCTGTGCTGGGAAACGGGGGTATGTGGGCAGTAAGCTATCCCCTTTAATGCTTGGCTCGCCTTGCGGAAAAGTGGCGTGGAAATGACTGCGGGAAAGCGCGGGTTAAACCCTTTTCCCCACTGCGCTGCTGAAATTTTCCCGTCCCTCCCTGGTCGGGCCCCCTGGAGACTCCCCTAGGTTGCCTGGGGGCCCCTCACCTTCGGGGTTTCACCCCTGTTTTTTTACTTCAGTTTCCCGCTAAAAAACCCCGTAGGGGCCCACCAAAATGTTACCACCCCCGCACGTGATGGGTTGCAGCGTGGGTATGAAGATTCTTTAGGATTCTAGGAACTGGGGGGGGATTGCAGTGAGTTTGGGGCCCTTGTTTTTATTTCCTTCAACACCACAAAGGTAACAGTTTCCATGTGGGAGTTTAACGGCCCCTTTTTCAAGTCCATTCCCCATACATTTAACTTCAGTAAACATCAATGATAACAGCAATGCAATGGCTCCTGGCATTCACACAGTTAAACTGCTTACAGGGGGGTAATAAGCTCACAGATACCTGAGGGTTCACCAGTCATATCCTGTCACTCCTGAGCTGTGATTGCTGGCTGTTCTCTTCACTGTCGTGCACTGGCTGCAGCATACACACAGGATTCTGTCTTTAATGTCTCTCCCTTCCTCTGTGTCCTTCACTCTGTCTCATAGGACCTAAACTACCCAAAATCCACTCCTCCAACAGTGTTCCAGCAACTTCTGTCTCCTCCCCTTTTTCTAGCATGCACAACACTAGGTTTGACTGTTCTAGTCCTGTGCTGTACAACCAACCATGCTATGTGCTGGTACTTTTGGCGCCCTCTAATGGCCAAGGAGAAGTAACTAATTTACACTTGATAAGAACAGTGACAGTAGAGCTTACCCCGGGTCACAATCCGAAAAACATATTCAAAAGCGCTGCATAAAACGCATCCAACACGGACCCTAAGTGTGCTGCCTATTTGGATGCGTTTTTGCTGCCACAGAAAGGCACCGTATCGTTTTAAATAGGGTGTCTGCTGCGTCAAACGGACTAAGAATTGACATGTCACTTCCTGGAAAGGATCCGAAAGATCCGTATCGGCAATCAGGCGTCTGAACACCAATGCATGTTGTACATTGAAAGCAATGTAATTCACACTGCACATTGTTACATGCGTTTTTGGGTCCGAAACACGGATCCAAACATGCATCAGAGAAACGCTATGTGAACATCCCCTAACACACATTTCAATTCCAAGTCAAGTAACAAAAAATGTGTGACTTATGGACATGTCTTAAAAGATACCAGGAAAAGCCTATTAGTCACAAATAGAAAAAAATGTGTAACAGCATGTATATTTCAATGAGATTATACTCCATTTTGTTCAATGGGCGTTTCGAGTACAGCCAAGCGGTATGTTCAACTGTACTCGGAAATCCAATAGAACAGAATGGAAAGTTTAGGCAAATGTTAGCGACTCTCTTTTCTATCTGGAGACTCATAAGGGCCTGACCCCGAGATAAGTGCAAAGTGCCTGAGATGGAAACCTCAACTCTTACTTTGATACTTTGATGCCATAAAAGTACAAGATGTGAATACCCCTTTAACTCACACTGTGCAGTGCAGTGAAGTGCAGTGTGAGTTAAAGGGGTATTCACATCTTGTACTTTTGTGTGCATCAAAGTATAAGAGTTGAGGTTTCCATCAGGCACTTGCACCTATCTCGGGGTCAGGCCCTTTAACTCACATTGTGCAGTGTGAGTTAAAGGGGTGTTCTTATCTTGTACTTTTATGGCATCAAAGTATAAGAGTTGAGGTTTCCATCTCAGGCACTTGCACCTATCTGGGGGTCAGGCCCTTATGAGTCTCCAGATAGAAAAGAGAGTCCCTCACACTTGCACACAACTTTCCATTCTGTTCTATTGGATTTCCAAGCACAGTTAAACATACTGCTTGGCTGTACTCATAACTCCCATAGAACAAAATGGAGAGTTGGAACACTAGTTGGAACGATATGCCATCAGAAAACAAGATGGGAACATCTTTTAATGGGAATAAGGGATGATCGTTCCATGTTACTGAAATGCATAACTTGGTTTGCACAGAAATTCTGCCCTTCTATATCTCTGAAGTGCCAGAGGTATTATGAGTAATGAAGGGGTAGTGCTACACAAGAGACTGCATTAGCGGAATGATAACAGAGGGGAGGAAGGAGCAAAAATGGGGGGATGATTCATATAAGGCACATCAACTAACACATGTATACACAAGGCATACACAAGAGCCTCTGTAAATTATTCTTTAATAAGAACCTACTGCTGAATTTCTTTTTTATTGATATAGAAAAGTACAAGAGAGTGTGCAAGGAACAAAACATTTTAGCCTCATTAACAATCATACAAAATGCCGACAAGTGTTATGGCATACTTGTAGGTTAATAAAAACAAAACTCAGCATGCCATAAAAATGAAACATTCCTAAATAAGGAAATGATAATGTATTAACAATTCCCCACTTTTTACACATAATTTTTAATACTGAATATTAACTATGTAAAGTAATACATTCTCGATAAATTGATTGAGATATTGTATTTTACAGGATATGTCCAGTTTGATGCACACAATTTATGAAGTCGTAGATCAGTCTGTCAACCATTCCTCTAACACCAGTAAAACACTCAGAGTGAAACTAACTGTAAGCCCCGAACCTTCAACAAAGAAAAGAGAAAGTCCAAGTGCTACTCAGGGTAAGTTTTTTTTTTTTTTTTTTTAAAGAACTGGTAACCCTGTGATGTTTCCATGTATTTTCTGTTCCTCAAAATTGGGCTATTATTAGAACAGAATAATAACACATACAGTATCTCACAAAAGTGAGTACACCCCTCACATTTTTGTAAATATTGTTTCATATCTTTTTATGGGATAACACTGAAGATATGACACTTTGATACAATGTAAAGTAGTCAGTGTGCAGCTTGTATAACAGTGTATATTTGATGTGCCCTCAAAATAATGCAACATTCAGTCATCAATGTCTAAACCACTGGCAATAAAAGTGAGTACATCCCTAAGTGAAAATGGACAAATTGTGCCCAGAGTGTCAATATTTTGCGGAGCCACAATTATTTTCAAACACTGCCTTAACTCTCTCTCAGGTTGCAGCCACTGGAATCCTCTTCCACTCCTCCATGACATCACAGAGCTGGTGGATATTAGAGACTTTGCGCTCCTTCACCTTCCACTTGAGGATGCCCCACAGATGTTCAATAGGGTTTAGGTATAGAGACATGCTTGGCCAGTCCAGCACCTTAAGCCTCATTTTCTTTAGCAAAGCAGAGGTCATCTTGGAGGTGTGTTTTGGGTCGTAATCATGTTGAATTACTGCTCTGTGACCCAGTTTCTGAAGAGAGAGGATCATGCTCTGCTTCAGTATGTCACAGTACATGTTGGCATTCATGGTTCCCTCATTAAACTGTAGTTCCCCACAATCGGCAGCGCTCATGTAGCCATAAAACCATAACACTCCCACCAACATGCTTGACTGTAGGCAAGACACTTGTCTTTGTACTCCTCACCTGTTTGCCACTACACATGCTTGACACCATCTGAACCAAATAAGTTTATCTTGGTTTCATCCGACCACAGGAAATAGTTCCTATACTCAATGTCCTTAGTCTGCTTGTCTTCAGCGAACCATTTGCGAGCTTTCTTGTGCATAATCTTTAGAAGAGGCTTCCTTCTAGGATGACAGCCATGCAGGCCAATTTGATACAGTGTGCAGCATATAGTCTGAACACTGACAGGTTGATCCTCCACCTCTTTAACCTCTGCAGCAATGCTGGCAACAATCATCTATTTTGAACAGACAATCTCTGGATATGATGCTGAGCACGTGCACCTAATTTCTTTGGTCGACCGTGGTGAGGCCTGTTTCTGACTGGAACCTGTCTTGTTAAACCGTTGTATGGTCTTGTTCACCGTGCTGCAGTTCAGTTTCAGGGTGTTTGCAATCTTCTCGTAACCTAGGCCATATTTATGTTAAGCAACAATTGTTTTTTTCAAATCGTCAGACAGTTTTGCCATGAGGTGCATTGGTGAACTTTCAGTGAGAGAGTTAACACAAAATTTTACACACTTGCACTACATTCACACCTGAGACCTTGTAAGTCACATGACATCGTGGAAGGAAAATGGCACATTGGGCACAACTTGTCCATTTTCACTTAGGGGTGTTCTCACTTTTATTGGCAGCAGTTAAGACATTGATGGCTGTGAGTTATTTTGAGGGCATACCTAATTTACACTGTTATACAAGCTGTACACTGACACACATGGTATCAACGTTTCATAACTTCATTGTTTTTCCATAAAAATATATAATACAATAATTACCAAAATGTGAAGGGAGTACTCATCTTTGTGAAATACTGTACATGTAGAAATGGTGAATGCGTGAAAAAAAATTATATCACAATAATTTATTAAAATATTTGCATTTCAAAGTGACAGAAAATTCACTAGGCAGGAATATAAAATTATAAAACTTAGCCTTTACTAAGTATATTTAAAACAATGTAGTCATTTGGAATCCTACAAAACCATATATCACAATACAATATAAAATCCACAGTAAGGAAGACGCCAAAGACCGATGACGACACACTGATGTGGCCACAGCAACTGGGTTAGCAGCTCCGTAAATGGGAGTGCTGTATCCACTCTAGGCATGAGCGATTTGCTATTTAAGTACAAATAATCCTCTATATAGACATGCTTGGTAAGTTTTGTCTTGGCCATTGCCACCCAATGTGTTTATAGTGAACTTATAATTGAATTCTCTGTCTTGGCTATTCCCTATCAACTCTATATTTGGCCATTGCCTGCATTTAGACTGGTGGAATCAGCCACAGTGACTGGTTGGAATTATCCTTTTGGGGTTACCCCAAATAGTGTCTGATAGACTGGAGTAAAATGTACTTACATTTTAATTTATCTAGCTAAACTGTGTGTATACCCTGTACTATCTGGTTATACTATTGCATATACCCATGTTAATATCCCCGATGAATTCCTTGTCAGATTGTTATAGGGAAAGAAATGTGTTGGGTTCTTGGAGGTATATATATTATTAAGGTGTACCAGGGCTTAATAGCCTAGGTCCAGGTGGGACCGTCCTTGTTGGGACAATGACCCCACATGTTTTTACCAGGCAGAATAGTGTGTAGGAACCAACAGGGAAAGCATATTACTAGCCTCCTATATTTTTGCACCTTACCCTATTTCCTTATTGTGGATTTTGTATTGTATTGATATATATGGTTTAGTAGGATTTCAAATGACTACATTGTTTTAAATATACCTAGTAAAGGTTAAGTTTTATAATTCTGTAGTCCTGTTTAGGGATTTTTTTTAAATATTTTTCTTGACTATATTTGATACCAAATTGGTTTGGAGTAACCTATACATACATTGTCTCTGCAGCTCAAATTGATAGTCAAGATAAGTGACATTGTAGCAACACAAAAATGTGTCACATAATCTGTGTTATACATTACATATATACAAATACCGCCTTCAAATACCCTATTTGCCCTAGGGCTTTCTGAGTTAACAGAGTGGAGTTTTCATGCAGAGAATCTATTATTTAACCTCGAGCACTAAGTAGCTACATGTTTTATCTTAATGCATATCACAAGGCATTATGGGAAAGGGGCTGATAAGCCCAAAGTGCCCTCTGTTGGATGTAACAAATCCTCAATTTGCTTTTGACGCACCGAGTCTTGAGAAAGCAAAAATGATTTTTTAGCCAAGCCAGTATCTCTCATCTGCAGACAACGCTGTTTCGGGATTTTTGTCCCTCATCAGTGCAGAGCACCCTTTCCCATAATGCCTTGTGATATGCAGATGCTTAGTAGAGGGCGAAAAGGCAAAACATAACTCTACAACCCGTTCGTTCAGTGCTCTCCCCAATGGACACGTTGCAATTCTTCATTTGCACTGTAGGGTTCCTGCAGAGGAATTGGCACACTTAACTGCTTCTCTTACAAATCACAGCAGATCCCTGGAGGGACAAAGCAGCAAGGCACCCTGAAAACAGCCTTTTTGCAAAGGAATCCATGATACAAAATACAAAATAGAGATAGTCCGCAATAGACAACTCTGGATTTCCTAATAGAACTGTAGTGGGTTTATAGGAGTTTTACATGGTTGAAAATATACATGGCTGTGTTTGAAACTTGTTTCAAGGTGAATGGAGAGAACCAAACGTCATTATTGAATCTATCAGCATAACAAAACAGTCCCTATGTGGTGGTGATATGAGGTCCTGGTGTCATAATTGAATCTATCAGCATAACAAAACAGTCCCTATGTGGTGGTGATATGAGGTCCTGGTGTGGTGGTATTATTCAGTCACTGTGAAGTGGTGATATGTAGTCATGTTGTGGTGGTATTATTCAGTCACTATATGGTGGTGATACGTAGTCATGATGTGGTGGTATTATTCAGTCACTATATGGTGGTGATACGTAGTCATGATGTGGTGATATTATTAGTAACTATGTGGTGGTGATATGTAGTCATGATGTGGTGGTCTTATTCAGTCACTATGTAGTAGAGATATGAGGTCATGTTGTGATAGTATTATTCATCCACTGTGTGGTGGCATTATTCAATGACTATGTGGTGGTAATATTTGATCTTGGTTTGGAGGTATTATTCAGTCACTCTTTGGTGGTGATATGTATGTGGTCATGGTGTGGAGATATTACTCAGTTACTGTGTATTGGTATTATTCAGTCACTTTTGTGGAGACATGAGGTCATGGTGTGGTGGTGTCAATCAGTCACTATGTGGTGGTGGTGATATATGGTCATGGTGCCGCAGTATTATTCAGTCACTATGTGGTGGTGATAAATGATCATGGTGCGGTGGTATTATTCAGTCACAATATGGTGCTGATATGTGGTCATGTTGTGGATGTATTATTCAGTCACTATGTGATTTATTATGTGGTCATTGTGCGGTGGTATTCAGCCACTATGTGGTGGTGATTTGTGGTTATGGTGTGGTAGTATTAATCAGTCCCTATATGATGGTGATATGTGATTATAATGTGATGGTTTTATTTAGTCACTAGTTAGTGGTGAAATGTGGTCATGATGTCAACTTATCATTGATAATATTAGTCTTGGCTTGGTCAGTAACAGTATGGCGATATTTGCTTCTTGTATAGAGTTACTATGTGGTCACTGTACAACCATTATATAGAGATATCATTCATAGAATATTGTCTTACAGCTCTTTGTAAGGATTTATGTACAACCTATACATTATATAAAAACATATTTATAGACCCAGTAACGCTGCTGGTGTGTTGGCACTGGTCTACTAGCGGGGATGGAGCATGAATCTGTTAGGTAGTGCAAAGTTAGAGGTGTGCCCTGATATGATGTCATGTGTTTGGGTGTGGGTGGAGTCATGGCCTGATGTGTCCCTGTTTTCAATCTCTAAAAGTTGGGAGGTATGCTAAGTCATAAGGCCAAGCCCTTCCTCCCACAATCCTCACTGATTTAAATTGGCACAACATCCGGCCGTGTCTAGCACAAAGCCCACACACAGTGAGAGGGAGGGTCCAGCTCTGGTGACAGTTAGGAAGTATGTCTTAAAAAAAGAACAGGCCTGAGGATTGTTCTATGGAAACATTATTAGTTGTGATGCCAGCCTTCCTTCCCAGCGTGGGTCTTCACTGCCAATAGTAGCCATGCGTGCCCCTTACAATTCCCTGTGAGGCATCCCTGCAACTAAGACCCCCATCCCTGCAGTTAAGGCCACATCCCTAAATTTAAGGCCCCATCCTTAAAAATAAGGCCCCAACCTTGCAGCTAAGGCCACCATCCTTTCATCTAAAGCACCCATCCCTGTATATAAGGCATTATCACTCCATCTAAGGCCTCCATCCCATAAACTATGGCCACATCCCTAACTAACTTAAATAAAGTGAGTCGGCCAGAGGGGGACTGTAGAAGGCCCCCTGCCTAGTGAAATTGAGGGTCTGAAAGTCATGTGAAAGTTATGTTTTAATTATAACAACAAGCCTAAGGCCTGTTCTTTGTATACAGTGAAGGAAATAATTATTTGTTCCCTTGCTGATTTTGTAAGTTTGCCCACTGACAAAGACATGAACAGTCTATAATTTTAAGTTATTTAATATTAACATTGAGAGAGAGAATATCCAAAATAAAATCCAGAAAATCACATTGTATAAATTATATAAATTTATTTGCATTTTGCTGAGAGAAATAAGTATTTGATCCCCTACCAACCATTAAGAGTTCTGGCTCCTACACACCAGGCAGATGATCCCAAGCAACTCATTACCTGCATTAAAGACTGTCTTAAATAGTCACCTTTATAAAAGACTCCTGTCCACAGACTCAATTAATCAGTCAGGCTCTAACCTCTACAACATGGGCAAGACCAAAGAGCTTGCTAAGAATGTCAGGGACAAGATCATAGACCTGCACAAAGCTGGAATGGGCTACAAAAGTAAGACCCCGGGTATGAAGAAGACTACTGTTGGTGCAATAGTAAGAAAATGGAAGAAATACAAAATGACTGTCAGTCGACATCAATCTGGGGCACAATCCAAAATCTCACCTTGTGGGGGTCTCCTTGATCATAAGGAAGGTGAGAGATCATCCTAAAACTACACGGAAGAAACTTGTTAATGATCTCAAGGCAGCTGGGACCACAGTCACCAAGAAAACCATTGGTAACACATTACGCTGTACTGATTTAAAATCCTGCAGTGCCTGCAAGGTCCCCTGCTCAAAAACGCACATGTGCAGGCCCATCTGAAGTTTGCCAATGAACACCTGGATGATTCTGTGAGTGATTGGGAGATGGTGCTGTTGTCAGATGAGACAAAAATTGAGCTCTTTAGCATTAACTCAACTTGCCGTGTTTGGAGAAAGAGAAATGCTGCCTATGACCCAAAAACACCATCCCCACTGTCAAGCATGGAGGCTGAAACATTATGGGCCACATGTATGAAAACTGTCTAGGTCTAAAACTCACTTTGTAGCCCATAGCAACCAATCAGAGCACCCCTCTAATTTTTCCAGAGCACTATATGAAATGAAAGGGGCGCTCTGATTGGTTGCTATGGACAACAAACTCAGTTTTAGACCTAGACAGTTTTCATACATGTGGCCCTATGTTTTGGGGTGTTTCTCTGCTAAGGGTACAAGACTACTTTACCGCATCAAAAGGAGAATGAATGGAGCCATGTACCGTAAAATCCTGAGTGACAACCTCCTTCTCTCCAGCAGGACATTAAAATGGGTCGTGGCTGGGTCTTCAAGCAAGACAATGACCCAAAACATACAGCCAATGCAGCAAAGGAGTGGCTCAAAAAGAAGCACATTAAGGTCATGGAGTAGCCTAGCCAGTCTCCAGACCTTAATCCCATAGAAAACTTATGGAGGGACTTGAAGCTCCGAGTTGCCAAGCAAAAGCCTCGAAATTTTTATGATTTAGAGATGATCTGCAAAGAGGAGTTGACCAAAATTCCTCCTAACATGTGCGCAAACCTCGTTATCAACTACAAAAAAGTCTTACTGCTGTGCTTGCCCACAAGGGTTTTGCCACAAAGTATGAAGTCTTGTTTGTCAGAGTAATCAAATACTTATTTCTGTCATCAAAATGCAAGTAAATTTATATAATTTATACAATGTGATTTTCTGGATTTTATTTTTAATATTCTTTCTCTCAATTATTTCCTTCACTGTACATTCTTAGTTGTGGGGATAGGCCGTTCTTAAGTAGAGATGCAAACCCCTTGCAAAGCCTTGACTTGTTGATGGAAGGGCCCATCCCTGCAACTGAGAATGTATACACAGAACATGCCCTAGGCCTCACAAATGTAATGAGGGCGGGGCTAGGGCTGAGAATGGGTGGGGTATGGGAGAGGGGGCCAAGGCACTTTGGGCCGTTTTCGGGTAAAGATCAGGGACTCCTTAAACTCCTTGGTGAGGCCTCATGCCAAAACTTACAGCTGACATGAAGGATCCGCAAGAAATTTTCAAGGATGGATTTGCACATCATTTTTGTAAAGCACATCATGAACTGCAGCATGTATTTTTACAGATAAAAAAGCATACTTTCCTGTCACTGATTTTACATGTTTTTCCTCAGACACTGTCCATCACCTTAACACATACCTGCCAACTCTCCCATTTTTGGCGGGGGGGTCCCGCTATTTGGGGTCCCCCCCGCCCTCCCGGGGGAGTTGGCATTCCTCCCGCCGCCAGAAGGCGGCGGGGGCTCTTTAAATGGCCGCGGCGAGAGAGTAGCGCTAGTGCGCTACTCTTGCGCCGCCGGGCCGCTCCTACAGGAGGGTGAAGCCGGCCGCTGCGCCCGCTTCCACCGCCCGGAGTCTCGCTGTGCAGGGAGCAGGCAGCGAGGGATCGTTCCCCTCCTCCCTCCTCCCCCTGTATGTCCGGCCCCCGGTTTGTGTGCGCCGCACCATACAGGTCAGCGGCGCAGGGGAAAGTGAGGCGCGGCTGCAGGGGAGTGACGCGCGGCTGCTCTCACTTCCCCTGCGCCGCTGAGGAGATCGTCCGGAGCGGCCGTGCTGCAGGAGCCTGGTGAGGTAAGTGGATTTTATTATTTTATTTTTATTAGCTATATGGGGGGCTCTGCCTGGCAACAATGGGGGCACTACCTGGCAACAGAGGGGACATCTACCTGCCAACAGAGGGGGCACTACCTGGCAACAATGGGGGCACTACCTGGCAACAAAGGGGGCACTACCTGGCAAACAATGGGGGCACTACCTGGCCTAACAAAGGGGGCATCTACCTGGCAAAAAGAGGGGACATCTACTGGCAACAGAGGGGACATCACCTGGCAACAAGGGGGACATCAACTGAGGGGAACAACAAGGGGGCACTACCTGGCAACAGAGGGGGCACTACCTGCACAGAGGGGGCACTACCTGGCAAAGAGGGGGGACTACCTGGCAAACAATGGGGGCACTACCTGGCAAACAATGGGGGAACTACCTGGCAAACAATGGGGGCAACACCTGGCAACAGAGGGGGACTACCTGGCAAACAATGGGGACACTACCTGGCAAACAATGGGGGCACTACCTGGCAAACAAGGGGGGCACTACCTGGCAACAGTGGGGGCACTTACCTGGCAACAATGGGGGCACTTACCTGGCAAACAAAGGGGGGCACCTTCCTGGCTAACAAAGGGGGGGCACCTACCTGGCAAACAAAGGGGGGCACCTACCTGGCTAACAAAGGGGGGCACCTACCTGCTACAGAGGAGGCATCTACTTGGCTACAAGGGGGCATCTACCTGCCTGTAAGGGGCACTACCTGCTTATGGGGGGTTACTACCTGGCTATAAGGGCATCTACCTGGCTCTCTTCCAAAGCTGTTATGCAGTTAGGTGGAGTGGGTGTGGCTTTTTGAAGGGGCGTGGCATACCGACAAGATGAGCGTGTCCATGCAAATATCTCCTGCTTTTTCATTTTCAAAAGTTGGCAACTATGCCTTAACAGTACACTGAAAATCAGCACTTACAAATTTGTCTCTCCAAAACCACAGATTTATGTATAATATAGTCTAAATATTTCAGTCCTTAAATAATACACCTATAGATGGAGTGAATATTCCACACATATTACCATTATACTGTCACTAAAAAAAATCCCACAATACCATCAATCCCAATAATTCCACTACCTAAGGACCAAATAATACTGCTAGGTCATGACCAGATGCAAGCACTATATACTGACTACAAGTTGAACACAGGCACTCTGCAGACAGATTATATGTATAAGTGTTATATGTATAAGTGATTACAGTGCAGTTACAGCCAGGGACTCACTGTGGGGTGTTAGGTGGAATTAAGGTGTCACAGTGTATTAGGTGGGGGGTTATGGGAGGAAATATAGGGGCTATTTTATATGTGTTAACCCAGTGGTTGTGGGGAAAGGCAGGGGAAGGGGTACAGGCCACAGCTTGCCCTTCTGCGGGCTGAAGGGGAAAAGAGTTTAGTTCTGTCATGTTTTTTGTAGTGTTCATCTTCAGTAGGTATCTTGCCCCCCCCCCCAATAAGTCGGTTAGTATATAGGTGACATCAATAGATGGATAGGTATATATGCCCTCTTAGTCAGTAGTTAGTTATATAGGCCCCCTCAGTAGTTAGGTAGTTATTTGTGTCCGCTTAGTAGGTAGGTAAATACATCCCCTTAGTATGCAGGCAGGTATATATGTCCACTCAGAAGTTTGGTAGGTGTATAGGACTCTTCCTTAGGTAGGTAGGAAGGTATGAAGGTCCCCTTCTTAGGTAGGTATTTATGTCACCTCAGTAGGTAGGTACATGAGTTTTCTCTGTAGGTAGGTATATATAGGTCTGCTCCTTATGTATAAAGGTCATCGTCTTCTGTAGGTAGGTATATTTGTCCACTCACTAGGTAGGTATATACGTCCCCTTATTAGGTTGGTAGGTATATACGTCCCCTTTTTAGTTAGGTAGGTATACAGAATCCTTTCTTAGGTAGGAAGGTATTTAGACCTTCATTAATAATAATAATAATACTCATCTCTCTCTGTTGCGCCACCGAACACATTGTGCCCCAGATAAACCGGCTGCTGCCCTGAACCAGGTCTGGACTGGAACACCAGCTGGTCTGCTCAACTGCTTGCATGTCCATGGGACGCATATACAGTTGAAAAGTGCTTCTGCCTCTCCAAGGCCACAAAGCCTATTCACTCTGCCTAGACTTTGAGGCTTAAAGGGAACCTGTCACATAGGTTGTGCCCCCCTTGTTGAGCGCAGCACAAGCTAGTGTCAGACCTGCTGTTTCCAGCGCTGTGTCCCTTATTCTATAAGATGCAGCAGTTTTAGAACATTTACCCTCAAATCTTATTCATGGGCAGGTGTTAGCCCCGCCCACCAAAAGCTAGCTCCGCCCACTGACAGTTATTCACTTGTTTCTACCTATTCAAAGTAATAGGTTTGTCAGTTGAGGTGGGCGTGGCTAGCCTCCGATTGGCCGGGTTTGAAAAAAACACTCTCTGAAGGACTCTTTGAATGACTCTTCTGGCTGAAAACTGCAGATTTGAGCATTAAATGCACAAAAACTACAGCATCTTACAGAATAAGGGACACAGCGCTGGAAACAGCAGGTCTGACACTACCTTGTTCTCTCCTCAGCCAGGGGGGCAAAAACTATGTGACAGGTTCTCTTTAAGATCTGCCAGGAGGAGCATTGTGGCGCTGGTGGTGTGATGATGTCATGCCGCCAATGTGGAGCAGAAGTCAGAAGACTTCATGGCAGCAGCTGTTTTAAAGGCCCAGCAACACCTCTGATTCTCGCTCTCTGCTGGTCGTCTGTTTTCTTTTGTTCTTAATTCTGGTCTAATTTGAATAAGACATCACCACTGCAGCGGCTAATTGGCTGCAACGTTCATGTACCACTGGCTGACATCACCGTTTGAAGCATCTCCAAACACTAATGTCAACCTATGGCAGCCTGGAAGAAAATAGGAGGATGGCGCTGTGCTGGATCCGAGGCAGGGCTGTGGAGTCGGCAAGCCGAAGCCCCGACTCCAACTCAGACTCCTCAATTTCCCAAACCTCCGACTTCCGACTCCTGACTCCGACATACACGGCGCATGTTTAAGTAATAAATTTACTGTACTAAAATGGTAACATCAGGCTGTTTATCAAGTTATGATACAATAATCAAGCTATTTAGGTAGAACAGACACTGACAAGCAAAAGGGTAACAATGTTTTGATCTTTTGAACACTTGTGGGTAGAGTTGAAGAAAAAGCTGTATTTGTATCCAAGTCCAGTCTGCACCAACATTGGGAATGTGTGGAAGAGACCTAGGATCAGATTTTGGTCAAGATGTGCTTGACTCTGATCCAGAGCCCAGAAGCATTCAGGCAGTATTGAAAACCAAAAAGGGATTTCCCAAATACTAACAAAATAATAAAAATTAACATTTTGATTTTTAGGAGCAAAACTATAACTAAGCAGATGCTAAATATTTGCAAGTCAAGTTTTTACATAAGATATGTAAGATGACTGTAAATAAAATTACAGTAGCCTCATGTACAAAGCTGTAGTGGATGGTGAGATATGGAGCTTGAAAGTCACAAGTTCAAAACATTGTTACCATTTTGCTTGTCAGTGTAAAATATATTTATTGGATATGACTTTAGGACACAAAAAAATTGTAATTATGAAAAACACTGCAGGAACATTTGTGGAGTCTCTGAATTTGTTCTGAGAAATAGTATCACCTCCATCAGATCCTGCATACATGACCTCACATCTGATCTCATTATTTCCAGGATAGAGAACGGCCTCACTACACTAACTTGGGTAGTTGGCATAACCACAGGGGCAACATCTCTAACAATGTCAGGGTATAAAGGAATTGCCTCAGCCACAGTCAGTTTTGATGAATGGTTGGAACTCTTCTACTTCTTTGAAAACAGGTGAAAAATTTTGCTGAAATTTGTTTGCCATGGAGCAGAAATTTTTTTCCCCTGGGGCAGCGCTTTGCCTGCTCCATGTCATCAATTACACTCCTCATGTGATAAGGCTGAAGATATGGGAGCAGTAGCACTGGCCGGACCCAATTCCTCAAGCTCTTTGCACTGCATCGAAGTAACTGGACCAACTTATTATATATTTTGGGAGTCGGAGTCGGTCCATTTTTTGACGACTCCGACTCCTGTAAAATAGCCACCGACTCCAACTCCACGACTCCACAACCCTGATCCGAGGTGAGTATAATTTTAAATGGGTGGCAGTATGTTTAAAAAAATAAACTCGGCAATCCCTTTAATTTTCTTTAATCTTCATTTCACATTATGTTTAGATGACAGTTATGGTTTTAACATTAAATTGGTTTTAAAGGTAGTGAATCTAGAACCATCTAATATTGTATATTAAAGGACCTCGGTCCTAGGTCTTGTATGTCTTTTTTGTTGGTAGTTGAATTTTAATTGTTCACATATGAAACCTATATTTTATAGAGAGAGATGGGATCAGACCTGAACACCATGAAGAAATGAAAGTTGCAGACAAGCGGTCATCTGCTCATGTCAGGTAAATGCAGTAAAAAAAAAAAAAATAGTATAAATTAGTATCAGTTTGTGGCTAAACAATTACCTATGTTTCCAAGTAAAGATTTTGTTTCATATTATATTATTACGCTCTAGAAATGCATCCAGGTCCCTTTTGAACTCATTTTGTAAGTTCACCATGACAACTTCCACTGGCAGAAAGCTCCATAGTTTCAATGCTCTTAAAGACTATTCTGTAATAATGTAGAAACCTTTCCTCAAAATGTAGAGGAAAATCTGTTGTCCTGGATACAGTCCTTGGCATAAATAGATCATGGGAGAGATTTCTATGTTGACTCTTGATAAATTTCTACATATTTAATAAGTCACCCTGAAAGCGTCTTTTTCTCTGAACTAAATAACCCTAATTTTCATAATCTATCTAGTTATTATAGTCCATCCATTACTTTTATTTCTTACCTTTGAGCCTGCTTAAGTTGTAATATTGTGTACAGTTTTGGGCACCAGTGCGCAAGACAAAGTACATTTGTGGTTTGACTAGGAATTTGTATAATGGTAAAACCTTGTTCCTGTCATGTGCATCTACACCACGTTCTAAATTATTATGCAAATTATATTGTTTTCTGATTTACATAATTGGTCAATGCAATTGTCAGTCAGAATATTGCTGAAATCAGCAACCACTGATCAATCAAGTTTTATTGGACAAACCTCCCAATGATAAGTTGTTGTTTTTTTTTTTACAAATGAAAAGACTCAAAATGCACTGTTCCAAACAACAGAGTAAGAAAACATTGTATAGTTTGTAAAGAACTGAATATGGTCGTTTTGGGAATTTGCAGCACTAAGAGAAGTCATATTTACTGAAATCAAAAGTGATTTCAATCAACAACATTATAACAGACCAAGTTACAGAGGACCCCTTCTTTGAGATCACCTTCACAATTCTTGCATTCATTGAGCTTGTAGTTTTTTTTAGAGTTTCTGCTGGATGTCAGAATAGTCTCCTAGAGCTGCTGTTTTGATGTAAATTGCCTTCCAATCTCATAGATCTTTTGCTTGAGGATACTCCAAAAGTTTTCAATTGGGTTGAGGTCTGGGGAGGATGGTGGCCACACCATGAGTTTCTCTCCTTTTATGCCCACTGCTGCATAGGATGGTACATCCATGAAGATAATGTTGCTACAGATGCACAGTTCTTTTTGTACCATGGAAGAAAGTGGTCAGTCAGAAACTCTGTATACTTTGCTGTGGTCAAAGGGACACCTTAAGGGACCCTAAAGTGGCCTACCAGGTCTGTCTTCATGATTCTGGCCCAAAACATGACTCCATCACCTCCCTGCTGACATCACAGTCTGGTTGGGAAATGGTGCCCATCCACCAACCATCCATTACTCTATCTATTAGGATCATCCAGGGTTGCACGGCCCTCATCAATAAGCAAGACTGTTCTAGAAGTAATCTTAATGTACAGGTGCTTCTCAATAAATTAGAATATCAGCCAAAAGTTATTTTCTTTTTAGTAATTAAATTCAAAAAGTGAAACAAACAGTGTGAACTTTTTCAAGTGTTTATTTATGTTAATCTTGATGATTATGGCTTACAGCCAAGGAAAACCCAAAAGTCATTATCTCAGAAAATTAGAATAATTAACCAAAAACACCTGCAAAGGCTTCCTAAGCATTTAAAAGGTCCCTTAGTCTGGTTCAGTAGGAAACACAATAACATGGGGAAGACTGCTGACTTAACAGATGTCCAGAAGACAATCATTGACACACTCCACAAGGAGGGTAAGCCAAAAGGGTCATTGCTAAAGAAGCTGGCTGTTCAGAGTGCTGTATCAAAGCATATTAATGGAAGGTTGAGTAGAAGGAAAAAGTGTGGTAGAAAGGTGCACAAGCAAACAGGATAACCACAGCCTTGATAGGATTGTTAAGAAAAGGCCATTCAAAAATTTGGGGGAGATTCACAAGTAGTGGACTGCTGCTGGAGTCAGTGCTTCATCATATACAGACATATGCAGGACATGGGCTACAAGTGTCGCATTCCATGTGTCAAGCCACTCATGACCAATAGACAACGCCAGAACCGTCTTACCTGGGCCAAGGAGAAAAAGAACTGGACTTTCGCTCAGTGGTCCAAGGTGTTATTTTCATATAAAAGTAAATTTTGCATTTCATTTGGAAATCAAGTTCCCAGAATCTGGAGGAAGAGTGGAGAGACACACAATCCAAGCTGCTTGAGGTCTAGTGTTAAGTTTCCACAATCAGTGATGGTTTGGGGTGCCATGTCATCTGCTGGTGAAGGTCCACTGTGTTTTATAAAGACCAAAGTCAGCACAGCTGTCCACCAGGAAATTTTAGAGCACTCCATGCTTCCCTCTGCCAACAAGCTTTTTGGAGATGTAATTTTCATTTTCCAGCAGGACTTTGCACTTGTCCACACTGCCAAAAGTACCAATACCTGGTTTAATAACTGTGCTTGATTGGCCAGAAAACTTGGCAGGTATTGTCAAGAAGAAGATGAGAATAGTCTCCAAAAAATGGAAATCTCGCAAGAGAACGGAGAGTGACTTTTGATCACTATATTTACTATTTTGCCATAGGCAAACTTAAACTCTATCAGTTCTCAATCTATAGAACACTAAAACGTAACTTTTATTATGTATAACACTTAACCTCTATACACACTATTTAAAAACCTGATTTCTAACCTCTCAATTTATCACTTTCTAATTGTGAATAACTCCTTTTCTATTATCAAGTCTGGTGGAACACCACCTATTAGCAGGGAAACCTCATATATACAGTGATTTACTAACTCCAATAAGGGATCCCAAACATCCTACTTGGGCAGTCATCCCTAATCCAATGGACATAAAACACATAAGGTTTTCTTGTGAGACCCTCTGCAGCGGATGACACTGTCGGAAGAGGTGAGAAATCACAATTTAAAATGTCATGCCTGACCTCCCCGACATGTTTCACCAGCTAAACTGTCTTGATCAGGGGTTAGAGGTCCGGTCCGGGGTTGGGGAGCTGAAAGCTGCTATCAAAGCAACCCGGGCTACCATAACACCTCTGCAGTGCCACCGGCTGATCGCCTCCATGCCACGCCGCATTAATGCAGTCATTCATGCAAATGGAGCCCCAACCAAGTATCGAGTGCATTTATTGTACATACCATTTGGTCATTTCTATGTACCAAAATTTTTTTACAGTTGCTCTTATATAATATTCTAACTTTCTGAGATAATAACTCTTGTGTTTTCCTGGCTGTAAGCCATAATCATCAATATTAACAGCAACACTTAATAAAGTTCACTCTGTTTGTAATGACTCTATATCAGGAGGGTCAAACTCGTTTTCACCTGGGGCCACATCAGCCTCACGCCGTACCTTAAAGGGCCGGCATAATTTTACAACTTTGTAAATGGAACTTCTCCTTAACTGTTACATTTGTACAGTAATGCTATTATAATCAGCCCTTTGAGGGCAACCAGGAAAAATATATTGCCCCCCCCATAGATAGATAGGTACATATGACCCTTGTCGGTAGATAAGTGGGTATAAAGCCCTCTGTAGATGACAGTTATATCTGCCCATGTAGGTAGATAGGTATTTGTGCCCCCTGTAGCCAGGTAGTAAATTGCCCCCTGTAGCCAGGTAGTAATTCGGCCCCCTGTAGCCAGGTAGTAATATGCCTCCTGCAGGCAGGTAGTTGCCTCATGTAGCCAGGTAATATGCTCTCTGCAGCCAAGTAATATGCCACCTGTAGCCAGGTAATATGCCCCCTGTAGCCAGGTACTATGCCCCACATAGCCCTCTTTAGCCTGGTAGATACCCCATATAGCCCCTCTGTAGCCTGGTAGATACCCCATATAGCCCCCCAGTAGCCAGGTGGATGCCCCATATAGCCCCCCTAGTAGCCAGGTAGATGCCCTCTGCAGCTTATGAATATAAAATAAAAAAAAGGTACTCACCTCCTCATAGTCCGAGCAGCGCGGGCAGGTCTGGCAGCTGGTGTACGGTGTAAGCGGCGTGACGTCAACAAGCCGCTTATTCCATCACGCAGCTCCTCGGGATCTCCTGGGCTGGCAGAGGCTGCAGACCGAGGACACCTAGCGTCGCAGGGGGCGTGAGGAAAACGGTGCGTCCAACTCCAATCGTCAAATCTGTTAACAGTATGATGATCATACTTAAGTTTGCGTAAAATATATAATGTTTTCATACCTTGTCTAAGGCATTGCACTATTTGATGCTTTTTGGCAGTTTAGAGATCCTTTTTTCTTTTTCTTTCCCATATTGCTAGAACCTGTGGCCTGCTTAATAACATGTAAAAACTGTGAAACACCTGTGGCACAAAATTCAGAATACACCCCTTGAAGAGTTGCCTGAGGGGTGTAGAATCTGAAATGGGGGGACTTCTGGAAGTTTTAACCTGTTCTGGTACTTTGGGGGCTTTGCAAATACGACATGACACCCATTAAAATCTGTGTTCCAAAAGCAAAATAGCTCTTCCTCGCTTGTACGGCCTACCACCCAGCTGTGAGATGGTGGAACAGCATCATTGTCTTTAGACAGGGAACTATAATCTTAGCATAATGCAGCATGTCAGTATGTAGTCATCAAATATATATGTTTGGCTACAATGTGCCGCTGTTTTGAAAGTTTAACCTGTGTGCAATGTATGGGAAGACATGTGATGGGACATGTGACTGAAAGGAGGAGTTGGGTGTGAAAACAGCCATTTTAGAGACCTTGGGCATCATTCTTCCAGGACCCCCAGCTGCTGGGGCATGCATCTGTACTAGTTGGTGACTGATTCCTGCTGAGAGAGAAGAGATTTGGTTGCTGGATCATTGTGGTTAGAGAAGGAGGTGTAGAGACAGGGTGGACGTGTGCCGAATCCAAGTGCGGAGAGGAGTGACTGCTATCTTTGGTAATGAACTCTGACAGAGGGGCCCTTCATCAAGGAACTGTGACTGGTTGCTAGTACAAAGTAGACCTGGGTTAGTAAGCGTGCATAGCAGCCTATTTGGGACTATTACCAGGCCTGTAGTGAGATTAGTCAGGGCACAACCATGGAAGAAATTGCATAACAAATTTTGGGGTTCTTTTTTTTTTCCAGAAATACTTGTGAAAATGTAACGTTATTAGTTGAAACTGCATATTATTGAAAAAAAAATGAATTTTCGCTATTCTAAAAAAAATCTGTGAAACACCTGTTATGCCAGGTAAAAGCCCTGCTCCAAACCACGTGACATTCATTGTTCATGTGGTTTGCTCTGTCTCCCCATGCTTACAATAAACGCGTTGTCATCAGACATATTACATTCACTAGCAGTACTCTCCCTCAGCACACATGCAGGAAAGGCAGTGCACCCCCTGCAGCTAGACTATATATTCTAGCTGCAAGGCAGGCAGGTCTTGCTGCACCCAGTGACATCAGGGCACCATCTAATGATGCTTCCCTAGTGCCACTGCTTTAACCCTTTTTTCGCCCAAGCAATTTTTTTTTGTTACGCTTCTTTTTTCCTTCCCTTCTTCCCAGAGCCATAAAATTTATATTTTTTTGTCTTTATAGCCATATGGCTTGTTTTTTGTGGGATAAGATATACCATGATTAATGGTGCCATTGATCATATCATAACATATCATTTGATGTACTGGGAAACACCCAAAAAATTGTATGTGGGGTAGAATGCAAAAAAAACAAAAACAAAAACTAATTTCAGCCATTTTTAAAGGTAGGTTAAATTTTATGGAGTTCACTGTATAAATGACATATAAGTCCTATACAACCGAATTGCACTCTGGGAGTTGTAGGACACAACCACGAAGTGTCATTTAAAAAAGAGCAGTGTGTGCTAGAGCTAAAAAGAAAAGAAAAAAATGAAGGTAAGATTATTTATCATTATAAATACTGGTTATAGTGTAGTATGAAATCTATGAACTCCCAGATAACCCCTTTAATCTTCAGTATACAAAGCTACAAGTGCTCCAAGGAGTTAAAAAAATTGCTTATCAATAATCAAAAGCTAATCTTATTAGAGATAATGAGTCTCTGTCCATGGTGACTTCACGCTCTGCTCTCTGTCTAATCAGGAAACAAAGCTATGGACGTAACCAGATAAACCTGTGTGCACTCAGAGCAGATAAAATCTCTCTTATCTCATGACCAATGTAAAATCAATGTAAAATTTGGAAAAAGTCTTCAATTACCTGTTCCTACATTTTAAAGCTAATTTATGTAATGAGAAAAACCCATTAAGAGGTGTGGTTTCCTAAATGAGTTATTTTTAGAACAGTTTATTAAAGGGGTTTTGCCAGGACGTGCCTTATCTGCTAAGAAGCAATTGTAAACAAGCCACGCTGAGCTGAGAGAGCGAGAGACACAGCCAGAGCACAGAGCCGTGCATAAGGGATCGTGTGAAATGTTCACTCAAATAATCAAACTACAACTAGTGGATTCTGTATACAAAAGACAACACCTTTTCTCCACAGCAGCTTGAAAGCTTCTTCATGTTCTCTGTCATCAGATAAAGCAGGGATCTACTCAGATAATCACACTACAACTAGTGGATTCTGTATACAAAAGACAACATATTTCTACCCGGAGCCTTGAAAGCTTCTTCAGCTCCCTCTCATCAGATAAGAAGTATTCTCTGCGCAAGCCCGGCCAGCAGCTCTTGTCAGGTTGTATCTAATAGAAGCTTTTAAGTAACTAAGGGCAGGTAAGGCAGCCTGTAGCTCTCTCAGACTGCAATTTTTGTAATCACATATATTTATAAAAGTGATTAAATAGCCATTTTGGAGGATCCCACGTCAACATTACATTGTGGCAAAACCCCTTTAACTTTTAGCACCTTAGGCTGTCGGCAAACCTAGTGTCTAAAGTAAAATCTAATGAAAATCAGACCTCAATATCCAGTAGGTGTTACTCCTTTTCTGAGGCTTGTGGTTGAGTCAAATATTGCACCAGGGCCATATATGGGAAATTTTTAAAAATTAGGGGAATCAAAGTTTAGTTGCATTACTTTGGTAACATCTAATATTTTCCAGTAATTAATGGATTAAAATCTGCACTTAACTTTTACTCTGCATTAATTTCTGTGAAATACCTAAAGGGTTAACAAACTTCCTAAATGCTGTTTTGAATAATTTAATGCGTGCAGTTTTTTTTTAGATTAAGTCATTTATGGGGGTGTCTATACAGGCCCCTCAAAGCCATGTCAGAACTGGACTGGTCCCTAAAAAAAAAAATCTGTGTTGCAAACTTTCTTGAAAGTGTGAAAAATTCCTACTAAATTTCTAAGCCCCCTAATGTCATAAAAAAAAATATTAAAAATGGTTGCGACATAAAGTATACATACTGGGGCAGATTTATCAAAGCAGTTGCGCCAGAATTCTGGCTCCATTTGCACCAGAAACCAGCTTTTCACCACATTTACTATGTGTTTTAGACAGTTTCAGACGCTTCTGTGCCTCGTCCGACAAAGGAGTGTGGCCTCGTAAAAGGGGCGTGGTTTCGCTGGGAAAAAGGCGTGGCTTAAGTGCGACCAAAAATGCGCCTAGAATTTGTCGGCGTTCCTGGTGTGAAAGTAAGACAACTTAATTGTGGTACAGAGTTAGACTATACAGTTCTAACCTGCACCAGATTTATCAATGCTATGATAAATGTGGCACATTATAAAACTGTCTAGTCTAACTTTACACTGTCTAAAAGTAAGACACTATTGATAAATCTGCCCCACTGTATGTTAGATTCTAGTTATAAACTATTTTGTGTGGTATAACTTTTAAGCTGAAATTGTTAACATTTGAAAATGCAAATGTTTCCAAATTTTCATGACATTTTCATATTTTTCAAAAATAAAGACTGTATCAACCAAAATGTATTACTAACTTAAGCACAATGTGTCATGAGATAACAGTCTCTACATCACATGGATAGGTAAAACCATTAAAAAGTTATTCCCATATAAAGTGACATGTCAAATTTAAAAGACAGGACTACCAGAGAGGTTAAAACTGGCTGCAGTGGTAAGCGGTTTTCTCACCATGCTGTTTTACAGAGCTACAGGCAGTTTCAGATTCACACTGCCTGGTTAGGCTGTGGGTGGTTCTATAGCAGTGATTAGCATATCAGCTCTGTGTTCCCAGTTTTTCTTACTGTAGTGGTATGACTGCAGGATATTTAATCTACAGTGCACTAGGCTACAGCACTCAAATTAAACAATCAAAAGTAATCTCTATCTATGTTTGTTAGAGATAATACACCCTGTTCTCAAGCTGCTGTCCATCCTAGTGACATCACTCTTTGATCTTTGTAAAAACCAAAAAAGGGAGTTTAAAAAACGGAAACCCAGAGAAACTTTTGTGAAATCAGAGCAGATAAAACTTTTCCTATTCCGGGACCAAGCAATATCAAAAGAGTAATGTATTTGGTAAAAGTCTTTATTTGTTTTTTCCCTATATGCTGAAAAGTAATCTTTGTAGTGAGGAAACCACTTTTCTCTATTATGTACATAACCTTAACAGTGTAAAGTCAATTTGCCACTTCTTTTGCCCAAGCCCCCCATTTTTCCAGACATTTTTATAACATTTACTATTTTTAAAAAGTTTTTAATTTATTTTACCTTTTTTTTTGTTTCTGTAAAGATTGGAAATTCTACGGGGAAAACCCTCTAAAAGGTCATTAATAAATACTTAAAAGAATGGGGGCCAAAAAATTTTGATCTTTGAGTTCGCCATTAATGACAATTTCTTTTTTCTAAAACTGGGGTTAGTTACTTACACACTTGCAAACAGTCCCCCCCCCCCCAGTCCAAGTCCCCCTCATTTTACTTACTAACCTTTTATGTGGCACAGTATCAAATGCTCTAGAAAAATTAAGATTTATGACTTCCAATGACTCGCCTCAATCCAGCTTGGAACCAACCTACTTTAGACCAGAGCTTCTCAAAAACCACATAAAATGTATGGCATTCTTAACAACAAAAAAAAAAACAGCTTAGATATTTAAGTTGTTAGGCACTATATATTCATTTTAAAGGGAGTTCAGAGTACAGCTGAGCACACTGATCAGCTGTACTTGGAACTCTTATAAAAGAAGAACAAAGTACCAGCAAGTGCAAACCTCTGCTCCTTTTCTGCAGAGAAATTTTTGGGGGCCCATTTTTTAAGATAGGTGGGGGTCCCCCTTGGGCTTAGCATTTTGTCACCATTTATGGCATATCCTTGTGATCTAAGGTGTTTACCTTAAATCTACTGTTTTTGTCTTCTCAGCTTGGTGTAGGAGTGGAGACTAGCTGTCTCCAGGCAACTATTTAACTGAGCTCATGGGGTATGGAGAAAAGAAAAATATATGATAAACAAATCTTGTAAAAGGCTGGAACTCTTCAGCACCATCTATTGGTGAAAACTTTACTCAAGTACACCCCTGACCACTGAACCTTGCAGTGTGAAGGGGGAAAAAAAAGCCTTGCCGTTTTGTTCCCCTGCATACAGCTTTTTTGGGGGGTTTTTTCCCCCTGATTAGGCAGCGGGGAATTTTAAAGGTGACTAGGTGAGAGGGGTGAGGTATCTCATTAGGAAGAAGCAGTATGTTGGGATGTGGAGATTAGTGATGAGCGATTACGTTGACTATCGTCATCGGGTCGTTTGCCCCGATTTTGGAAATTAAACAAGACGTTTTCCGATAGTCATAATAGATTATCCCCGTTTGACCTTTTAAAGTTATGGGAGGGGAAAACAACCCCCTTCATTCTTAAAACCAAAAACCCGGGTGGAGAACGGAATTAACCCAAAAACAGTAAAAGGGTTTCGGGGCTAAATTTTAGGCAACACATTTAAGGTTTTTAAAAATTTTACGGAAAAAAAGTCAGGGGACCATTCCCCAAATCCCTGTCTTTTTAACCACAGCATGCCCCCTTAAACCTGAAATCCCCCCCAAAAAAAAAAAAGTGCCAGAAGGCAGTTTTAAATTTGAACCATCATTTTACTTGAACGGGACTTTGACTACCCTGTCCGGGAATTGCAGCATGCCCCTTTTAAACCTATCTGCCCAAAGTTTAAAAATGCCAAAAAAAGGAGTTTTGAACCACCATTTTAGTTGAACTGGACATTGAAAATTTTACCTGTCCGGGCCACAGCCTGGGGCCCCAAACCTGCATGCCCCCCAAATTTTAAAAAAGGGGCCGAAAAAAAGGAGTTTTTTCAACCCCCATTTTATTTTAAAAGGACATAGACTAACCTGCCTTTTACCGCAGAATGACTTTTAAAACCCTTGCCCTAAACCCACAAATTAAAAAGTGCGGGGAAAAAGGAGCCCCTTTGAACCCCATTTTATTTTTCACGGCCCATTGACTATCCCTGTCCTGTTCCACAGTAAGACCATTAAACCTGTCTGACCCCCAAAAATCACAAAGTGACACTAAGCTATTTTGTACTTGGGCTGTCCCTTTAGTATATTTTTTGGAACTGAAAATTTGTTTTCAGAATTTATTTAGGGGAATTTTTTTTTAAAGTTTTTCTTTATTACCATTTTTTTTTTTTTTCAATTGTGATAAAATACAACATACACCCCTCCCTTTCAGTTTTTAAAGGTTTTTTTTTACACGGTAGATTGTTTAAATTTGTTCGCACCCCCATAAGTAATAAAAATGGGCCTAATTTTATCCCCCCAAAAAACCTTTTTTTGGAAAACATTTGCCCTCCGGCTTCTGAAGTGATTCAGCCCCAAACAACTCAATGGTTTTTTTTTTCCCCCAAATCCCTTTTTCAGTGATTAGGGACGGCACCCCCCGGAGATCAAATGATGCGACCCCATAGTGACTACAACCCCCGAAAATTTTAAGGGTCAAATTGTCAAACTGGGGTCCAAGGCCCTGGGGCCCCTTTTTTACATACTTAACCTCACAGAAATCACCTTTTTCAAAATTTAATTTTTTTTGAGAAATTTGAAGCTCTCCCATTGCCCCTAACGGGAAGCCAGTGCGCCGCAGCCATCTTTAACCGGAGGGCCCGTGCCAGGGCCCCCCTTAAGGGGTGCGGGGAGAGCCAGGGTAGGTTTGTCATCTAATTTAAAACGCAGGTTCAGCTGCCAGGGGCAGGGGTTACAGTGGGTGCGGTTAAGCCCAGGTTGGGGTCCGTCAAACTATTAACACGGGAAAAATGCCCCTTAAAAGAAGCAGCAACGAAAAAAGTCATGCCCAGCAGAGTGCAGGGAAACGGAAGTGTGAGGTAAGACCTCCAGCCTTCCTCAGTACACAGTCAAACCGGGTAGCGCTTGCCCCTCCCTTTTAGTGCAGCCCCAAAATTTGGGTTCCTTGGGAAAAAATTTTTGGTTTAAAGCTTGTCCACCCCGGGGGCCCTTTTTTTGCCATTCTTTTTTTTCATTTTAATCAACGTGCGCAGGAAATGGGGGCTGTTCTTTTTCTCTTTTCCGTGCTCCATACTCCCCCGGGCCTCTGAAAACCTAAAATCGGGCAAGCTTCCGGGACCCCCCTTTTTCAATTCAGAGGAAATTTTTTTTTTCTAGCTATTTTGTTCATTTGTTTTTTAGAATTTAAACTACTAAAAAACTTTGGGATTTTAAAAAAAGGGGGAAACCCACCCTTTTTTTGTTTTTCTTTTTAAAAGGGATTAAATGGGTTGTCTCATTTCAGGGTTTGCTAGCTATGTTAAAGATCTTTCAAAAACCCAAATCATTTTTTCACAAAGGGCCTTTTAAAAAGTGTCCCCCCTATTTCCCGTTTTTGACAGCACCCCTCACCCTTGAGGGCCCCTCTTGAAAAAATTGTTTAAGAAAAAAAAGCTTTTAGAAACAACATTTTTTTTTCAAAAGGAACTGTTTGTCTAGCTGCATTTCACAGCAAAAAAGCCCCCCAAAATTCAAAACAGACCCTTTAGCCACTTTTTAAATTTTTCCCAAAAACAAAGTCTGTTTGAAAAAAAAATTTTTTTTTAAAAAGGAAACCCGTAGTATAGCTGCATTTTCACAGCAAAAAAGGGCCCCCCAAAAAATTTTAAAAAATGGGCCCCTTTAGCCCTTTTTCAATTGTGAAAAAAATGCTGTTAAAAAACAAAAATTTTTTAAAAACAGGGCCTGGAAATATAGCTTTCATGTCACATAAAAAGCCCCCAAAAAAACCCAAAAAAAAGACCCCTTGAGCCACTTTTGACAAATTTTGAAGAACAAATGTCCCCGTTTGAAAACAAATTTTTTTGAATAGGACCTGTAGTATTGGCCCTTTCAAAGCACATGACCCCAAAAAAAGATAAAAATGACTTCTCAGCCCCTGTTAAAAAAAAAGTTTAGGGAAAATGCCATTAAAAAAACCCCCAATTTTTTGTTCCCAAAGGGCCATGTTTTTGCTGTATCCCCCCAGCAACCCTGACCCCCCAAAAAAATTTTAAATATGACTTCCAGCCCCCTATTAAAAAAAATTTTGATGGAGAAAAAGCCCCTTAGAAGCCCCCATTTTTTGTTCCAAAGGACCATGATTATAGCTGTAAACTCACAGCAAAAATTTACCCCCCAAAAAAAATTTAAAAAAAAAGCTTCTCAGCCACAAATTTAAAAAATTTTGATGGAGAAATGCCACTTTTAAAACCCCAATTTCTGTTCCCAAAAACCATAAAAAATAGCGTAAACCCCAGCAACAAGACCTCCCAAAAACCCTTGACAATGCGAAAACTTCTAAAGATAAAGTGAGTAAAAAGGGAAAACGGTGTTTTCATGAAAAACCTTTCGGTTTTTTTACATCCCCCCTCACAGCAAAAACCCGAAAATGAAATGTTTGGGGCCCGAAAAAAAAATTGCAGTTAAGAAATTTAAATTTTAAATTTTTTTTTTTAAGAGGCCATTTCGTTTGAAGAGGAATGTTAAAATAGACCGGTAAAAATAATCGGTTTACCTCGGCAATTGGGGCCACAAAATCATCAGGGTATCCCCTGCCCCCAAACATCTTGATGAAAATCAAAAAGATTCCCCATTATCTGTGGGAAAACCCCAAAGCGCTTGTCTGAAAAGACTTCTCCCCGCTTTCTGAAGGTCCGCCAGATATGACGCTGGGCTGCTGGGGAGGAAAAAACCCCTACCCAGAAGGTTTTAATTTTGGTCCGGGGAAACACATACAAAAAAAAACAGTGTTGAAGGGGCAGATTGCGTGGGACCCTGATTTAAGCTGGTTTGTTTTGTTTGGGGTGTGGCCCTGATTTCATGCGTTGGTGGGTGGTAAATAAAGATTGCCAGAGGTCACCCCTTAGGCTTCCGCCACCTGGCCCCTTTCTGCTGTGCTGCCGCCGCTAAAGGCTACTTGGGCCCCAAAAGCTGTCACGTTTGCTGATGTTGTTCCACCATTTGAAGGGAAAGGAAGCAGAACCCCAAAAGATGCTCCAGTTGATCAATCAGCAAGGTTTTCCATTTTCCCGCATTTTTCTCTTATTTGGGTGGGGGAAGGGGAAAAGGCTGAGTTTGGTTTTTTTAAAAGGGGAACCAGGAGGGTGGCCACCCCGTTCTGTTTTTATTTTTTATTTCCCCAAATGCGAGGAAAACCCTGTTGGAGGAAAAGGGCATGCCCAAACACTCAAGTGAGAGATGGGGCCTTGATTTCCCCCAAACCTCTGGGTCCAGGGGCACTAGCCCAAATGATTTTTTCCCATCTTTTCCCCCTCCGCTTTTAAAAATTTGCCCCCTCTTTTTCCAAAGGGAGGACTCGGGAACGTCGGTGTCTAGGGGAAAACCCCCCCTCCCCCCCTCCCCCTCCCTTTTTCCTTTCCGGATAGCTTCAACCAGCCCTGACTTGCCCAGATGATGAACCCCAGAAACTGTGCGCCGCCTTCACTAGCCCCGGCCCCGAACCCTGCCCAAAAAAAAACCCCCAAAAAATTGAGAAAATGTTTGGCCTTGTGGATTCGATGGAGAAAAGGCCCCTGTCCGCATCTTGTCCGTCTCCGTCGCGGCGGGACCTGTTGTTTCAGCGTGCCAAACGACGTTCCAAACAAAAACACACAATGTCAGCTGACAAGGGATTGCGACGCCCATTTTGTGGCTTCTTCAAAACGGAAAAGATGGTGCAGAGCCTTTCCCCGCCTCCCTCCGGTGGCTCAAACCCCGGGCCCCCGCACCGCTGTTTGGTCAACCATGTGTCACTTCGTACTGCGTAAGGCATTGCGCTGCCCCCACAACGCTGGAGATGTGGAGGGTGGAATTCAGGTGTTGCAACGCAACAAAGAGATGGTTGATGGGGAGGCCGAGCTGACCTGCAACCAGCCCGGCGGGACGAAGCAGGGTGCGAACGGCGGAATTTCGAACCAGACCCGAGCCTTCCTCAGCAGGGGATCCAACCGGGTAGCTCTTTAAAAATTTTGGACCAAAGGCTCATGACTGGCCCGGCAAGGGATGTGCTCCACCCACCGACTTAAAGGGGGGCCAGCGATTTCGACCGTAATCCCACACCACCATGCCAGGCACAAGGTTCTTGTCACCCAGCCAGCGCTCGGTCTCGTTTCGGAGAGCCGTCCACAGCTCCTAACCTGTGTGTGGACGGTCCCCAAGGCAGATTAATTTCAACACGGCCTGGTTTTTCTGGGCCCGTGATGCCACCAGAGGACCTTGGGGGAAAGAACCCTGCACCATCCCTGCGGTTTTGAAGAGCATGCACCGAGCCTGAGAGCCACTGTCACCACCAGAGACATGCACCCAGCTCACCCAGTGAGCTGTCACAGAGATATAGCGGCATTGGCCGTGCTTACTAGTCCATGTGTCGGTGGTCAGATGGACTTTTCCGGACACAGATGCAGACAACGCGCTTGAAATTTTAGATGACACGTGGCTGGCCAGGGCAGGGACGGCTTTTCTGGCAAAGAAATGCCTGCTCAGCATCTGGTATTGGGGGCAGGCATGGGCCATGACGTGGCGGAACCCATCTGTGTCCACCAGACGGAAAGGCAACATTTCCAAGGCCAAAAGCCTGGCAATGCTGATTTCAGGCTTTTGGCTTTGGGATGGTTTTGGGTTAAAGTGTTTCTTCTGCTACCAAACCTGGAAGAAAGAAGGCTGGCTGATAGACTGGCCGCTGTACGGAGTGCAGGTTGTCAAACTGGCGGAAGGAGAAGGGGTAGGATGGGTCTCTGGTGCTGGTGGTACTCGGGCGATGGTGGAGGCTGAAGCGGAGGCTAATCCCTGATCATGACTCTGAGAGACATGGGCAGCTGAGGAACGCTTGGTGGTGGCGGCGGAGGAGAAGGCAGAGACAGAGGGTGTGACAGTGGTTGGAAGTCCGGCGTCAGTCTGGCCTTTTTTGGCCAAGTGTTGCCTCCATTTCAACTCATGCATTCGCTGCATGTGACTAGACATGTTGGTGGTGGTTAAACACCTAAGATTCTTGCCTCTACTTATGTGTTTCTGGCAAAGGCGGCATATGACATCGCTTGGTGAATCAGAGGCTTGCTCAAAGAAGGCCCAGACTTGAGAGGTCCTGGACCTTTTTGACGGCGATAAGCGAGGAGCGGGGTTTCCGCTGACCGTGGCTGGCGGAATCATATCAGCGGACTTCTGCGACCACCCTCTCCCTTTTTGAGGCGGGACCCGTACTGACACTACCCCATCGTCTTCCTCCTCGTCCAGTGATGAAGCGCTCGCAAGCAAATTCTGCTGAAAAGACCACGTTGGATCCGCAATGTCGTCATCATCATCAACACAGGTGACTTGGTCGTCCTGACATTCTGCATCCAGGAGCTGCGGGCTACAAGCAAGAGGGACTGCAAGGCGTTGCCGACCGCCCAGGATTTTTGCCGATTGACCAGCTTCCTTCTCCTCCTCTGATGGCATCAGTAACTGGGCGTCAGAGCAGACAAAATCATCCTCTTTGGGCTCTTGATCTTTTAACATGCCTTCTGACCCCAACCGCATTTTGTATAAAAGAGGTCTTCGAAAATGGATTATCCACAAGGGGGGACCAATTGCATTTGGGCTGCCTTCGCTTCATTTTGGGGCGGATGCTGAGACGACATTTGTGGCCGGACTGGGGAGGACGAGGAGGTAAGACTGCGGATCAGGTTGCTTTAACCACTGAAAAAGATTGCCGACGTGTTCGTTACTGAGTTTACGGGCCCTGACCCACGAGGGGACAGCCTGCGGTCCTAAACCGACGATCGCGGCATGCGTGTTATCGTCGCACTGGGAAAGGGGACCCTTCCTTTGTACCCAACCCCCGTCCTACCCCCCCCTTTTCTCGCTTACCCTCTTCGCTCCAGTTCAGAAAGATAAAATTTGAGAAGGTATGGAGAGTTTTTGGAAAAATCTCTTATTTAAAAAACGGCAAATCACAGCTTTTGAAATCCCCCAAATCAAAAAAAAAAATTTCTGTATTCAAATTTAAATGCAAGGTGCCCCACAACAAGCTGGCGGGCAAAAGTGAAAAACACCTATCTGAAAGTATACGGATATTTAAAAGTATTTTTTGCACCTAAAAAAAACACCTGCGGGACAAAAAAATTGTGTATTTAAATTTTTGTGCAAGGTGCCTCTACAACAAAGGGGCGGGAAAAAGTGAAAAAACACCCATCTGAAATGTAAACGGTAATAAACGGTATTTTTTGCACCCAAATACCCTGCGGTGCACAAAATTGCTGGTTTTAATTTTAAGTGCAAGGTGCCTTATCAACAAAGCTGGACTGACCAAAGTGAAAAAAAAAACCTTCTGAAATGTATCGGAAAAAAAAGGGGGTTTTTTCAAGTAACAAATAGACCTGCAGTTACTTGAAAAGATCTGTATCCTAATATAAGTTCAGGCTGCCCAACATACAAGTAATATTTCAACAGAAAACTGTTAATAAAAAGCCATTGCAATGCAATGTCTAAACCAAGTCTGCGCTGCACTATATCCACTATCCTTTAAAGAGCTTTTCTGTGTTCACCCGCGGGCCCCTCTCCTTCCCCCCCGCTAACTCCTGTGACTTTACAGGGCTAGATGCTCCTTTAATAATCTCAGCCTAAGTACCTAAAACCTGCAATTTTCTAAACTACCTAAGTTCTAATGTTCACAGCAAAAATCATAGCTGTCTCTGTGAACAAATAGAACAATTTCGTTGAGCTGTTTGCTGAGCTGTTTGGACAGAGGCAGAGCGCACGTCCTACTCTTATGAGACGCTGACACACACTGAGGCAGAAAAGGAAGGGCTGTTCTATGTAAAATGAGGTCATGTGATTTTTCCAGCCAATCGCAACCATACACATCCCAGTCATGACGTCGCACACACAGCTCACCCTGCTCTATTCTCTAAGCTGATTTGCTGGCCGCCAAAATGACAGGAAGCGCTGAAAATGGCGCAATATTAATAGATTTTGCGCAGATTTTCTCCTAAATTATCGTGTGATCTAAAAATTCCGATCAACATAAAAACCGTGCCGATTTCAACTTTGTCGATAATAATCGCTCAACACTAGTGGAGACATAAAGCCTTTGGCCTGAATCCAGGGGCGTAGCTATAGGGGGTGCAGAGGTAGCAGTCGCTACCGGGCCCTGCAGCCTGAGGGGGCCCCAAAAGCCCTTATGCCACATAAGGAGTATTGGAAATGGCACATGGTAGCTGGGGGGCCCATTTCACTTTTTGCACTAGGGCCCAGGGGCTTCAAGTTACGCCTCTGCCTGAATCCCTTTCACATTGCAAAGCTCGGTGAGTCAGATGTGACTCGAGGAATGCTACATCCAGTAGATGGTGCTAAAGAGTTTCAGGTAATTTCCCATAAGCCTTTTAAAAAATTAAATGCTATTGAAGTGTAAAGGCATTCAGTCTCCACACACCTAAATGGTGCTTTTCCCTAATGAACTACCTTACCCTTTTTGAGCCAGACAGCCTTGGTCATTCATCCATTTTTTTCATGACTCCCTCATGACATTATGACCAGGAATTTCGGCCACTCCTATTTTAAACAGCAGGGTTTTCTTCTTTAAAAAAAAACACAGAAGTCAACATTGGCCTAAATTATGAATCTGTCATATTCATATTTGGTATGCCTAGGTTGGTAAATTGATGCTTAATAACTTGACAAACTACTATAAAGAATTGTGACACAGGCTAGATTTATGATATTCTCAATGTCCTCTGCATGTAATTAGTTATCCCCTCTTTGACCTAAACAGGCTGAAGAGGGGCTAAAGTGGTTTTTCAGTTTCTTTAAAACACCTTGGGGTGACACAACTTGGGTCAGAACCAGGAGTTACAACCAAGTGTAGATCTGTCCATTTGTCTACAAGCTGGGCTCCTCAGCAGGGACTTTCACTGGTAGAGGCTTGTTATTCATTACTTGATACCTTTTTGTTTATTTACTGTTCTGAACATATTTTATGTATGTCTTTTTGTAACTAAGCATTGTACCTGTATATTAAAGTCTAAGCAAACTCGTACATCTCTGTAGAGTTTAAGTGGCTGATGGTGCATGTTACCTGTAGTGTCAAGTTCCTTTCACTTAGCAGTATGTGTGTGTTCCTGGAGGTGTTGACCAGGGCTGTGGAGTCAGAGTCGGTGCCTATTTTGTCGGAGTCGTTATAAAATGGATCGACTCCCAAAATACATAATTAGTTGGTACAGTTAGTTCGATGCTGTGCCAAGAGCAAGAAGAATTTGGTCCTGCCAGTGCTACTGCTCCCATATCTTCAGCCTCATCACGTGAGGAGTGTAATTGATGACATGGAGCAGGCAAAGCGTTGCCGCAGGGGAAAAGATTCCGCTCCCATAGCAAACAGATTGACCATATTTCAGCAAAGTTTTTTCACTTGCTTTCAAAGTAGAAGAGTTCAACCATTCATCAAAACTGAATGCTCTAAAGTCATATCCAATAAATATATTTTACACTGACAAGCAAAAGGGTAACAATGTTTTGAATGTTCAGGTTCCATATCTCAACATCCACTACAGCTTTGTACATGAGCCTACCATCATTTTACAGACAACCATCTTGGCTATTGCATACATAACTTTGACCAGCAACTATTTAGCATATGCTCCTGTGGTGGGGCAATCTTTTTCTTCTTGTAACTACAAATTACAACCTGTTCTCACATTTCCTAACAGCTCAGTGTGTTATTAGGCTGATTCCCAAGCGAAAGGTCACTGGTTCAAGCAGCCATGAAGAAGATTTTCCAAGAAAAGAGAACCTGCATCATCCATCTCATCGATAGTAGTCTCTCGGTCAAGAAAATAGACAAACTGCATCGTGTAAGGCCATGAAAGCTGGAAGAGTATGAAATGAAGTCCATCCATTCCAAAGCCAAGAGGTGGACGTTCAGGCAAAATATCACAGTCTATAGCAAATTGACCAAACTTTCTTAAAATATTTTCTCCTTTTAATCAAGAACGATACAAAAAACAGACAACAGTCTTAGAAGTCATAGGAAAAGGTGCAATACTTATCGCATTAAAGCGTAGTCCATATTTTCAATGGTATTAGATATGAGGATAGCTGGAGGGCAGGAGCCGTCGGCTCCTGCCCTCCAGCTATCCTCATATCTAATACCATTGAAAATATGGACTACTCTTTAATGCGATAAGTATTGCACCTTTTCCTATGACTTCTAAGACTGTTGTCTGTTTTTTGTATCGTTCTTGATTAAAAGGAGAAAATATTTTAAGAAAGTTTGGTCAATTTGCTATAGATGTTTAATATGCGAGCTATGGAAGACTCGCATTCCGACTAAACAAACAAAAGGTGCATACGATTGCTTATAAATAATAGGTTATTTGTGTATTTGAAAATATCACAGTCAACAAGTTGGCTCATCACAAGGTCTACCAGTTCTAATGCGACAGACACTGCAGTGGAGGAGGCTCGTATGCTCTGTAAGAGTGTAAGAGTGAGATCACAGACGGCCATGCAACCACGGGGCAACTTGCACTACAAAGGTCTGGAAATATGGCCTGAAAAAGGTGAAGAAGCCTCGACTTCAATCTCGTTATAAGAAGCATTGGCTCAAGTTTGCAAAAAAGAACAAAAAATGAAAGATCGGAAACAGATAATTTGGCGCGATGAGATGAAAGTCAAAAGACCGGGCTCTGATGGGGGCAAATGGGTTTGGAAGAATCAAGGGGAAAAGGGGGCAAACGGATCGAGAAATTGAAGAACTTGTCAAGTTCGGTGGAGGAAGCCTGATGATATGAGGTTGTTTCACAGCCAAAGATGTTGGATACTTGACTAGGATTATTGCTGAGCTATATGTAAGTATCCTACAAGATTAGTTACTTCATACACTTAAGTACTATGGGTATGAAAAGGACGACAGTGTTCCAGCAGTACAACAACTGGAAGCAGACGTCAATGGTGGAGAAGGAATGGTTCAATGACAATGAAGTAGAGTTGCTGCATTGGCCTCCATAGTCCCCAGACCCTAACCCAAATTAACACTTGTGGGTAGAGTTGAAGAAAAAGTTGTATTCGTATCCAAGTCCAGTATGCACCAACATTGGGAGCATGTAGAAGAGACCTGCGATCAGATTTTGGTCAAGACATGCTTGAATCTGATCCAGAGCATGCCAAGAAGGATTCAGGCAGTAATAAAAGCCAAAAGATGGATTTACCAAATACTAACAAAATAATAAAAATTCACATTTTGATTTATAGGAGCAAAACAGTAACAATGCAGTTACAAGAATCTGCAGATGCTAAATACTTGCAAGTCAAATTTATGTATAAGATAGGTAAGATGATTGTCTATAAAATGATGGTAGCCTCATGTATAAATCTGTAGTGGATGGTGAGATGTGAAGCCAGAAAGTCAAAAGTCTAAACATTGTTACCATTTTGCTTGTCAGTGTCTGTTACACCTAAATAGCTTGATTATTGTATCATAAGGTGATAAAAAGCCTGATGTTACCATTTTACTACAGTAAAGTTATCACTTAAACATGCGCCATGTATGAGGGAGTCAGGAGTCGGAGCTTTGGCTTGCCGACTCCACAGCCCTGGTGTTGACCATTTGGAGATACGTGTGTTGCTCAAGGTGTAAGCTTAGTGAGGGGTAAGCGCGAGTTTGAGCTGTAGAATAGCATATCCTGGTCACCCTCATGTCGCACAGGAGGTTGTGGGGCCTAAGTGAGTGTCTAAGATAGTTAGTGCCCTAAAGCCCCCTCAATGACACAATTTGGTGTAGGCAGTGGGATCTAATTCCCTGCCCTCCTTCTTTTGTGCCCCTGTGCCCTTTATATTCCCCCTTTACTCCATGTGAACTCAGTCAAATGTTGCTTACTTCAAGTGCCCTGCCTTCAGTGGGGGTTATTACTAATGTATTTTTGCACTGGAAAAATTGTTGATTGGGTAAAAAGTTGATCAAAATGATGTCTCCACTATGGAAGAATGGTCTGCTGAGTGGTGTACTTCAAAGGCTGAAAGCAATGTTCTGCTGCTGGATAGATGTTCTGTGTTAGGGAGAGAAATGTGGAGCTTCAGTGATACACTAGGCCTGTTTGGTCTGATTTAGGAGTCTGGCCCATTCAGAAGTTTGTAATGCAGCCCAGCATCTTCTAGTTAGGTCCTGCAGATATATAACCTATGTTATATTTTAGGTCTCACATTTTCCACATGTTAGATTTGTGGGGTGCAGACACAATGTGTGGTTCACATTTTCTGTATGTTAGATTTGTGGGGTGCAGACATTGTGCAGGGCCAATTATCACTGGGTGTTCAGCATATGGAGAAAGCTTCATAAGGAAGATGCTGTGAAATCATCCAGTTCTCTGAAATATTTACAAGCGGCTGAGATGAGTCACAAACAAAAAATACTTTAATGGCACTAGATTCACCTGCTCTATGCATTACAAGCTTCACTAACCAAGATCTCAGCAGTTAGGCAGAGAGAAGGTGTTAGGCACAGTACAAAGCTAATAGACTACCAGCTGAAATCCTAGCAATTAGGCAGAGACATGATGACAATCAGTTCCACAGGCAAGGAAAACTAGGGGAAGCAAAGAAAGGAAGTATAGGGATCCCCATGGGTACAAGCTATAATACAGACCAGTGTGATACCCCTGATTTCTCCTTCCTGCTAAAATGTCATCCAGCAGTCACATTTCTAGGAGGGCATGTGGACAATGTAAGTGGTGCAAGTGTGGTGCTTTAATCAAATGGCTACCCCTCACATTTCTCTCGCATGAATCTCTGGCCAGGAACAGAAAGTTAATTTAAGCAATCGTCTTTACTGTGTCATCAGAGCCCAGAAAGAACATGAAAGATACAAACCAGGAAATAATGTCCATGGTAAAACTTTAAAGAGATTATGTTAGCTAAATTTTCATGCATTATCTGAGAGCAGGAGGGTTGAAGCTGTGTTCTGTGATCTATAGTTTTATATGATTTGATGTTGAATTTCTGAGTAAAAAGCAGTGTAGATCTTAAAATAACAGTACAGTTTACCCCACCACATGCAATGCTTGACAGTTTGTCCTGTTAATACACGGATACAGAGAAAGCCGTCAATCATTGTATGTCGACAGGGTCAGCAGGACTTCCGTCTACCAGGATGATGAAGATGAAACAAGGGTAGACATTCTAGCAAGACAATTATCCCAAACACACAACCAAGGAAACTCTCAATTGGTTTTGGAAAGAAAATAAAGCTGCTAAAATGACCCAATCACCTGACTGAGTCCAATAGAAAATCTATGAAAGGAACTAAAGGTCAGAGTTCACAGAAGGAGCCCACAGAACCCACAGGATTTGGTGTGTTTGTGCGGAAGAATTGGCCAAAATCCAACCCGAGCAATGCATTCAACTAGTTTCTCCGTTCAGGAGGTGATGGGAATCTGTCATCACTAACAAAGGCTTTTGTGCCCAACATTAAATACATTTCAATAAGCGTGTTCAATACTTTTTCCCAATGTCAGCTCTCATTATGACACATAATTTATGGACATCTACGGTTTGATTTCTTTTCCCATATGGATTGGATGGGTTCTTACCGACATCTGGTGAGAATTTCATGTCAGTAGCACCTTTAGAAAAATTATTAGTATGATAATTGGTGATGTGTTCAGTACTTATTTCACCCGCTGTATATACTACTGAGCTCAGCTTATCTCCTATCAAATCCTGCTCTCAGGTTCCCTTTAAACAATTTGATAAAAAAAAATACACAACCAATTTGCCAAAATAAAAATTACATACAATTCTCACATATTGCTTGTCAATAGATAAGCAGTCACCAGATACATATAAAGTGGCTTGTCACCCATTTGTATAGCAACTTTGACATCTTATATCTGTAAATACCTATAAATATCCTTCACACTGTTTGATGTATTTTGTATACTTTTTCTCATGTGTAGGAGGAATATCAGTGAACAACAATCATGCAATGAAAACACTGATCATTACTGTGTAGATGAAAATACAGAACGAAGAAACCATTATCTTGACTTAGCTGGAATCGAAAATTATACATCGAGATTTGGTCCAGGTAAAACTGTTTAAAATGTGTTTTTTAAGTTCTACACATGAAATTAAACTGGCACATCCATTAGAATTAAGCTTCTGATGTTGTGCTTTAGCTTTCAATATGTGTCTGACAGGCAATTTAAATAGACTTTTTTAGAAGAAACACTGAGGCACATGCATGAAAAATGTCTCAGCCTCAACAGTTGTGCGTCTCGTTAGTTTAGTGTAGCAGTCGACAGCTGGGGCCATGCTAAACAAACTCATTGCTAATAGGCAAAAAATAACAATTCTTTACCAATACCACTAAAGTGATATAAACTTATGATAATTATAAAACTATATACTATTGTATAATATAAAAGTTCATATAAAACTAAATAACATAAAATTAATATAAAATTATAGAATATAAAATTATAAAACCATTACAGTATCCACCATAAATCCCATTGCCAATCAGTTACAGAGTTATCATAGTAGTATCAGTGATTGCAAACACATCACCGAAGGCTAAAAATAGAAGCGATTAAAAAAGTATCTTATTGAATATAAACTATAGTAGTGATTTTGTTTGGCGAGACCTCGGGAGCCGGCTACTGTCGTATCTATGATATAGACTGACAGCAGAAAAATAAAATTTAAACAGCGATCGATATCTCATTAAAATTTAAAAATGTCATAGCTAAATATTTTTATGAAAAAATGTTGATAAAAAGTTTATACAGCATGCAAAATCCTGACCTACCTTTTGACCAACAGTTTTTTTTGACGGACTTCACACCAGAAAACTGGCGTAGCCCGGTTTTAACATGTTCCTCTGTATGTTTTCATTTAGTTTTCTTATTTATTAAAGAATGCCTTAGACTGTGAACTGCTTTAACAAAACCAATAGTACACGCTAAAAAAAGAAACTTTTTTTTTTACTCTTTTGCAGAAAATGCTTTTTCTTTATCAAGTATGCTGAATTACATTTTGTTTCTTGGGGGCACTTTTTGGTGCTGTAAAAGACAGCCTAGGCATGCATTCCCCAGAGCTGACTGACATTGCACAACTTTAGTGGAATTATTACAGATTAGGCATATCTATATATCTAGGAGTGTTTGGATTCTGCCTGCAGAGGCTTTAAAACAGCTTAAACACATATAGTATGTTGTCATTTGATTGATAACAGTTTGTATACAAGGGGCTGCTGATGTCTTTGGGTTTAGCTAGAAAGAAACAAGATAGGAAGATGAAACTCTACATTAATTCCACATACTTTCCACTGATGTCAATGCACTTCTTACACCGGTATTCCAAGTTCTGTAAGCCTTGCAAAAAGAAGGATTTCAGTTGTGCCTCAAACCAGTCATCCGTAGCAGCCATGGCATTAGAAATGGTGTGAAATTTGGTACCCTTGAAGTGTTTCTTCAGGGTTTGGAAACAGATGATAGTCGGAGGGAGCTAGATCTGGTTAATAAGGTGGGTGGTCAACCAGCTGGAAGCCTAGCTCCACCAGTTTTTCCGTGTTCAGTGTGAGCGGAGGCATTGTCTTGCAGGACCAAGATTCCTTTGGACAGCTTGCCGAGCCTTTTGGCCTTCAGAGCTGCCTTCAATTTTTTCAGAAGTTCAATATAATACCTTGCATTGATGGTGGAACCATTTTGAAGGTAGTTCACTAGCAGCACATCCTCCTTATCCCAGAACACAGACGCCATCACCTTAGTGACTTATTTTTGCACCCTGAACGTCTTTGGACGAGGAGAACCACTGTGCCTCCATTCTTTTGACTGCTAATTGATTTCAGGGTCTTACAAATAAATCCTGGTCTCATCCATAGTGACCAGTCGATCCAGGAAGAGCTTAGTCCAGAAACGCTGACAAATGGACCGGAAGTTTTCACTCGCATGCTTTTCTGATCTGTTGTCAAACATTTGGGGACCTACTTTGCAGATAGCTTCTTCATGTTCAAATGTTCATAGATAATGACCTAAACACGTTCACAAGAAATCCCCATGATGTCTGCTATTCCTTTAGCTGAAATTCGCCGATTCTCCAGTATGAGGTTATGCACAGCATCAACGATCACCGGAACAACCACCACTCTCGGTCGTCCAGGATGTTCCTCATCATTGGGGCCTAAGTGGCCCGTTTTAAATTTGGCAACCCAGTTCTTAACTGTAGAATATAAAGTTAAATATTAATCCCCCCAATTTCTGCGACATATCACCATGAATGTCCTCTGCGGACTTTCCTTGCAGAAACAAGAATTTTATTACTCCTCTGTTCTCATTTGCTGTGAATATCGCCTTAGACTCCGCCATTTTGTTTTCCCGCTGTTGCCGTAAGCTAAAAACACAACATTTGTCGTAAGCTACAAACACAAAATTTTTAAAACATATATAAGGCACATAAAGCTTTCATGTGATGTAACAAAAAAAAACAAAAAAAGAACACAAAGCCAAGGACTTATCAGCAGCCCCTCGTATACACTTTGATGCACTTGTTCTAAGGCTTAGGTAGAATTTTTTACGCAGGTTATTTTAAATCTAAGCAGCTACAGTATGAACTGCTGCAAGACAATCTGATATAGGTAAAATGCCCTGTAAGTAATGAATCAATTAAAATACACTGAGCTACATTTGTGGTGAGTACATGATTAAACCTCAAAGACATATCATGACAGCTCGTATTATGAACGACTACTAACTGTGCTTTAGTTGTAGGATTGGTGATCAAGACAAATACTGGGATACTCACATCTGTTGTGCAAGGTAGATTGTAGAGCTTTGGTAAGAGGTTGTCCCAATGGTTGCCCCAATTAGGGGAACAGAATAAGCATGTGACTGTTACTTCTCCCTAACCAGTGTCTCCAGATTCTCTGTTCTCTGCTAAAATAAGAAATCCATTAAAGATATCAATCTGTCTGGCATTAGAAAAGTGCCACATGATGACAACCTTCCTATACAAAATCCATCAGAGACATGCAACATAAAGGTGGCATCAGATGAGGATGTTGCAGTCCATGGGCCAGAAATGTAAAGTGACTCTCAGATTTTAAGGCCATTATCAGTCTATGGACACTGTATTACAAATTTTTAATTCAGCAATATATGAGCCCTTAAATTAATCTGAATGGCATTGATGATGTTTAAGAGAATTAGTTTAAAATACTCAGACTACATTTGTTTCTTCAAATGATAGGATTATTGATAAGTGTGCAGCAAAGATTATAACATTTTGTAATGAATAAAAGCAGGATCTCTTCATTGACATTTTTGTTGACATTTTCTGCAGGATTACCTGAAGATCATACAAAGCAAGAGCTGTACAAGAGTCCTCATTCTCAGAGCAGATCACGTTCCCAAGAGTCAGATGCACATCCTGTGCATCATAGAAGATCACAGGTAATTTCTGATTATTCTGCACCACTTGTAGAACCATTGCCTCGATTACCTGAAATGCAACAAAAGAGCAGGAACCACGATAAACAATTTATCAAGTCTCCTAAAGGATGTGGAAAACCCCCTGCCATGCCCAATGGTATGAGTGGTGGAAAATCAGGAAAAGGTATGAATTACAGCATGCCAGTAACTCCATCTCAAGCGTTTCAGAGTGGGCAAGATATTTATCACCTTCAGCAACAGCCATACAACCACAAAAGGTACAGACAGAAGAGTAAAGATATTCACTCACCACTGAAGACTTCTCATTCCCAACCAGCAGTAGAGCATGAATTCGTCCGGGATTTCCCACCTGTTCTAACCAATGAGGGCTATGTTATTCCTGTCATACAGAGACATGAGCATCATCATCACCATGAGCACCACCACCACCATCATTACCACCACTATCATCAGTGATAAAGCATATATAGAGACAAACACAGAAATAAACAACTTCTCTTTTAAATGCAGTATTTCAGTTCCTACCAAGGAAGGAAGAAAGTATCACTACATGATCTACCTTTTGTCTCAGGTTCAAACAGCTCTGTGGGCTGTAGTTTTTTTTCTTTTTTTATTTTTTTTTATAGGTTCTTTGTATGTATACTCTTGATTTATAATCAAAGGTTTTTGCATAAGCAATTAAAAACCACTGCCAGTTTAAGCTACTATATTATTTTATATAATCTTAAATATATATTTATATTTTTAGAAGAAACATTTAAAATTAGGTAAGACTTTTTTTTAATGAGAATATTATATTTGTCACCGTTTTCATCTTAAAATTTGTTCGATTAGCAAACATTATGTGTAGTGTGAATTTAACATAGATTATGTTACTGTTCTCATGTGTATTAAAAGCACACATCAGAATTGTACCCAATATGGATAAGATCAGTAAAGCTTGCTAAAATAATATCAAATAAGGCCTTATTGCAACAAAATTAGAGCACATTACCATTTAGATTAGAATGTCCACCATTGGCCTGAACAGATTCCTTTTTTAATATCAATATAGAAATCATTATCACGATGCTCCAATCAAGTTAACACAGTTTACGGTATTGTACTACCTTACCATTAAAGGGGTTTTCTAACTCTCCAAATAAAACTTAAAAACCTAATTGTATATTTAAAAAAAAATGTAAGCACCTTTTTAATTCACGACTTATCCAACATTGAAACTTCAGGGTTGGTTTACAGCCAGTCAGTGACCTCAGTACTCATGTGTCTTTTCATTGCATCACTGTTAACATTTTGAGTGGTAATATCAATAGAACAGCATGTGTCTGTTAACGCAACTGATTGGCTGCGGAAGTCATGTGCTGACTAGACTTAAACAAGCGTTAGTGACTGCTGGACCTTCAGCACTAGATTATCGATGGATTAATAGATAGTACATTTCTTTTTGTTTTATACAATTAGAAGCTATTTTTATTATTTGGGGAGGAAGATAGACAACCTTTTTAAGAAATCATAACACACTTAATGTTAATGTTTGGTACATCTGCAAAAGAAGAAAAAAGAATGGAATTGCTAATTGATCATAAATATTTGGGTGCATAGCAGTTTGCCATTATGCAATGGAGTAAGCCTATAGTCACACACAGTGGTTGCCATTTTAGCCCTTTTCATTCTTTATTAAGTTAATAGCTGTTGTAAAACTGTTTACCTGTAAGACTATACAGCAGATACAGTGATATTTCCATCACAGCAAGTGCTGCTAAAAAGGCTAATTACTGTAGAGTAAGCAATGTACAAAATGCATATTATTAAAAAATCTGTATGCCTTACCTATTACAGGCCTTATTTGCACCTTGCTCTCTTGTCTACTTGGTTAACCATCACTGTGTGCTTTCAATGGTGGCCGGTAATGCATTGTTACTGTGACGTTGCCTGTGGCATTTTCGCTCAGGTGAACTCTCCCTCCCCTTTCCCAGCCATTACACAGAAACTTATTCTCAGAAAGTCTTTGATAACGCTGCATGACTGGTCACCACTGAAAGCACACAGAGGTGGTCCATAACCAACAAGACAAGATAAATTGAAGGTGCAAAAAAAGGCCATTATTTAGTGAAGCATACATATTTTTTAATCATGTGCATTTTGAAAATGTATTGTTTTGGAATACGGGTCTATTCATTAATGGCTAGATGATTTTGCAGGTAAACAACAGTTTTACACACAAAATATGCAAGCTTCAATAATCAGATAGAAAGCTGCAGTGCGCTATATGTTCATGCGGTTTGTGGCCTCACCTTGGTTGCTTTGTAGGACCGTACCCTAAACTGGTCTTTACATGCCCATTGCTTAAAGGGTTTCCATTCAACTAATACTTATGGTTAGGCGATTAGTCTGCATGCTCCTTCTTTCACCTCTTTATGTAAATTTTCAGCAAGTCAACAGATGCTCATGTAACAAGTAAACTCCATCCAGGGTAAGGGCTCTGTTTTCACTTGGTCCTTCTAACAATTTTATGGTATTTTTATACAGCGTATGTTCTGTAAGGTACTTAATGTATACTTCTGCTGTATACTAAAAATGTAGTGTGATGAGAGCATAATAAATTTTGCAATTTAGAAGTGATGCATAATGTGACCTAACAAAAATAATAATAAACCAGTAATATATACCTTGGATTTACGTTTCTTTTCCTGCCATATTGGGCTTGGGCTGACCACCTAAGGGGCTGCTGGTATAAGCCTGCAATCAGCAGTTTTGCAGTGTACACACCTGCAGCAAAAACCTCAGTGAATTTAGTGCAATTTGCATGGTGTCTGACATAGTGCTACAAAAACTATAGCAAAAATGTGGCAAAAAAGTCGTTGCACAAATTTCGGGAAAACTGCAAGAAGCCCATACTCCCTAAACTTTACCAAAAATGCAACTAAGCGCCACATTTATGAAAACTGTCTAGGTCTAAAATTTACTTAGTTGTCTATAGCAACCAATCAGAGCACCCCTTTCATTTTTCTAGAGCACTATATGCAATGAAAGGAGTGCTCTTATTGGTTGCTATAGGCAACAAAGTGAATTTTAGACCTAGACAGTTTTCATACATGTGGCCCTAAATCTCTATGGCCTTGGTGACAATATAGTCAAATGACAAAGGTCCTGCACTGCACCATAAGGAGTGCCACTGTGGTAGAAGAAAAGCAATATATTATAGAACATAACAGGTAGCAGTATGAGAGAGAGAGTGGGCATGATGAGCAGTTTGTGAAAGATTTTGGAAGACCAGTCTGTATAAAAAAGCAAGGAATCATGAGGGGCTGTCTATGCTAGAGAGTGGAGGCATTAAAACTAATCTGTGTGAGAAAGAGCTAGCATCCAGTCTGTGATAAAGGTGGCATGAAGAGCAGTTTGTGTGTAAGAGAGGGAACATGAGTAGATGTCAGTATGAGAAAGGAAAAGAGCATGGATAGCAGTCTGTGTGTCTAGGGTCAAAATTATTTTTTATTTTTTTTAAATCTGTATACAGTGGGGAAAAAGTATTTAGTCAGCCACCAATTGTGCAAGTTCTCCCACTTAAAAAGATGAGAGAGGCCTGTAATTGACATCATGGGTAAACCTCAACCATGAGAAACAAAATGAGAAAACAAATCCAGAAAATCACATTGTCTGATTTTGAAAACATTTATTTGCAAATTATGGTGGAAAATAAGTATTTGGTCAACAACAAACAAGCAAGAGTACTGGCTCTTACAGACCTGTAACTTAATCTTTAACCTCTTCCCGACATTAGACCTATACATATGACTTCCCGCAAATGGACGTATGCCACGCACGATCGCGACATGGAACCAGCGGTAAATTACCGCTGGCTTCATGCCGCATCACCCCCGGCCGGAGTGAGCCCCGGCCGCGGGTGATTAACGCTTCGATGTCGCGACCTATCATGGCCGCGACATCGAAGCTGCAGGCAGGAGGGGTGAGCTCCTGCTGCCTGCGATCCGGCGCAGCGAGCAGCAGAGATGCCGCTCGTTGGTCTCTTACCCACCTCCCCTGGATGCTTTCTGAAAGCATCCGGGTAGTCTGGTGATGTCACCATACCCACAATACATTGTGGGCATGGTGATCGGCAGTTACCATGGCGACCAGTACACAGCAGTAACATCTGACCATTGCTGTTACAAATCCCCACTGGGGAAAAGTGAAAAAGTAAAAAAAAAAGTAAAAAAAGAAAAATACACAAACACAAAAAATAAAATAAAAAACACGTACATTGCCCTTTTCCCCTTTACAAACGCCAATTGCCCCAAAAAAGATCAAAAATTAATAAAGTACCCATATTTAGTATCGCCGCGTGCGTAACGACCCACCCTATAAATCTGTCACATTAATGAACCCGTACGGTGAACGCCGTAAAAAACAAAAACAAAAAACAGTCACAGAGTTGCGATTTTTGTTCATCCTGCAGAACATAAAATGGAATAAAAAGCGATCAAAAACTCATATAAACGCCAAAGTTGTACCAATTAAAACGTCAGTTCATCCCGCAAAAAAAACATCCTTACTAGAGATGGGCGAATTGATTCTAACGAAGTGGAATTCGTTTAGAATTTCTGGAAAACTGATTCTGAACGAAGTCGAAGTTTGGGGTGATTCGCGGGAACGAAGCGTGTTTTTAATTGATAAAACGGCTGCGAGCACATGGCGTTACATGGGGCAAAGAACTCTGGGAGGAAGAAAGGAGGACCTTCAATGACATGTGCAGAGATGAAGCCAATCAGAGACCAACGGGATTCTGTGACGTCACCGCACTATATAAGTCCGGACGCGACGCTGCCAGCTCACACTCCTCTCTCTGTGCCGTGTTGTAGCTGCTGCAGCTCCAGTAGCTGAGATCTCACACAAAAGAAATAACTTTTATACAGCGATTTTTTGGGGGGGGTGTCACAGCTTTTCTCAGAAACTGCTTCTCTTACGTTCTACTTTTGATTTTGTGGGGTATTGTAATTGAAGTCCAGTGTGCGTCCAATTCAGCTGCATATACATTTTAATGCTATCTGGTCAGTTCTGGAGCACATTGAATATCCAAGGGTTATCTAAGCCTGTTTTTGCTGTTGTATGCAGTTAAAGAAACAGCTTTTTTACAATCCACATACCAGTTAATTTTTGGCTGCTCATTTCTTTTGCGCAATTTATATCCAAGGGTTAATTAAGCGCGTTTGTGCTATTGTAGTCAGTAAAATAAACGGTGCCTCAACGAAGAGATGGGGCAGACAGCCCCTGAATCTTGCAGTATTGATGTGGAGAGTGTCATGGGAGGTTTTTTGGCAAGCGGTCAGCCTCTCCATACCATGACCGTTGAGGAGGACAGCAGTGACGATCAAACACTCATGAAGTATAAACGTGGTGTTTGGAATCCATTTTCTGTGTTACACCAGTTTGTTCAAATGCACCGTATGGAACTTGAACTGAAGGAGACCATAACTACAGGGAATGTTTTAGGTGCTTATTTTGCATTCTGTGCCATTGTTGATTGAATTCAGTACAAAACTGGAATGGGACAGAACAAAAAAGAAGCAAAAGCAAATGCTGCAAAACTGGCTGTGTATAAACTTCTTCAGTATGAAGAATGTGAATCGTATGTCCAACTTACAGAAACTAAAAACACAAGTCCTTCTGGAGGCCCTCCCCTTTTACCGGTGGAACAAATTACATCCACACAGATTTCAAGTGGTTTAAGAAAGCAAGTTGATAAATGTTCATTTGTTCATGAACAGATAACACAGCTGATAAAGGAAAAGATTGCTGAACTATTATCCAGGTGTCTAGATTTTGAAAGCTGTGGAAATTCTTTAGCTGCATTTGTAATGGAAAAGGCTCCTCACACAACCGCCTCCAAGACTATAAAATAAATAATACTAATAATAATTTTTAGAGCCTGTACAGAAAGAGTTTCCTTCAGCCTCGTCTGTCAAATCCGTGTACCGTACCTCTTGCCTCCATCCCTTGACCACGATCTCTGCCGCCTGTCCTGACCTTACACTTGTCCCCGACTCCGAGTTTGCCTTACGATTTTGTACCTCGCTACACCTTGGCTGCCACCGCAAGCAAGTCACTTCAGGGGTAGCGACCTGGTAGACTCCTGCCGCAGCAAGTACATCCCGCTTTGCGGTAGGCTCTGGTGAAAACCGGGACCTACTTAGACCCCGCTCCCTGGAGTGGCTATTGCCATCGCTTCCCGTGGTCCAATGTATCCACTACCGCTGTCCGTGACAACATGAAGCAGTGGAATGACGTTATTCATCCCATAGCCCTGGCGACTGACAAATAACGCATGTCCGCATGAAAGGGCCTGAGCAAACGGCAGGTGTTACGCATGAGCTGCCACTGGCCGACATTAAAATTACACAGGGGTGTACTTCTGTCCGCTTGGATCATCAATAAACTATTAATAGCCTTTCTCTCTTCATAGAGTCGTTCAAACATATGGAGGCTGGAATTCCACCATTTGGAAATGTCACATATCAGCCTATGTTGGGGGAGGCCGGTCTGCCGCTGCAGCTTAAGGAGGGTGTGCTTGGTGGTGTAAGAACGGCTGAAGTGCATGCAAAGTTTCCTGGCCATTTTTAGAATGTCTTGCAGATGGGTGTAAGACTTGAACAACCTGATTGATCATTTACTCCCGTGTGTGACTTCTTTCAACAAGGGGAATCATCCTGTCCACTTGGATCATCAAAAATCTTTAATGGTCTTTCTCTGTTCAATAATTTTCCCCTGTTAATATATTTATTCCTGTTCATCAATTTCCCCCTGTTCATCAGTTCCTGTCTGCCCGTGTACCCGACCTTTCTGCTACGTTACCTGACCTCGAATCTCTGCCGCCTGCCCTGACCTGTTGGCTTTACCTTTGACTACGAGTTTCGTCTTACGATTCGGTACCTCGCTGCGCCTCGGCTGCCACCGCAAGCTAGTCGCGCCAGGGGTAGCGACCTGGTAGGACTCCCGCCGCAGAAAGTCCATCCTGCCTTGTGGCGGGCTCTGGTGAAAACCGGGACCTACTTAGACCCCGCTCCCTGGCGTGGCCACTACCACCGCTTGCGGTGGTCCAAAGGAGCCACTACCCGTGTCGTACAATGGCTGAAGTGAATGCAAAGTTTCCTGGCCAGTTCTTTGAATGGTGCAGAGTCCAACACTTGAATAGGGAGTGTCTGCAGTACCACCATCTTTGACAGCAGCACGGTCAGCTTCTGCACTTAGGGATGGCTAGACGCATACTGCTGTCTCTTGTCAATCATCTCGGTGAACGACTGCTGGCACCATAAGTGCCGAGGAGCAGAAGTATCTGGACCAGTAGATGATGTAATAGACAGGGAGTGGTCTTCGGCAGAGGTGGTGAAGCCTTGACTGCCTGAAATGGGAGGCGTACCACTGGGTGCTGCAGCTGTTGGGACAGGATGGACCACCACATCTGAAACACGTATGGTGACACTGCATGATGTATATGCAGGGCCGTGGTGCCAACGTTAGGTTACTTTCTGCCCACAGATTCTACATATAGTTATGTTCAACCCTGCTCTGGTGTCTTCGTCAAAAAACTGGCACACCGCCGAGAAGGTGATTTTACCACCAAAGCTCCGCACTGACTGACTGTTACCGCCGCTGACCCGGAGAGCCCCTGTGCCGCTACTTTCTGGGACCTGCAAAGTGGGTGGTCTAAATCGTGTCCGTTTGGCTCCCAACCTCGCACTGCTGCCACCCTGCTGACTCCCGGCCACACTACCGACTTACGGGCTGCGCCACACAAGCTGCTGCTCTCTTCTCCCAATGATAATGATGAACCCTTGTATACTGTTGGTCTGGGTCAGCTCATAGCATCACATGGCTTTCAAAAGCACCAGTATGTCTCCGGCCCAGACATTAACTCTCTACTGTCCAAGATCCCAGATTGTCTGTCGTCCAAAGCCTCCTTCTACTCCCGTCTCCTAAAACTTAATGTAGAGAAAACGGAATGCTTCCAGGGCCGGGATAATGGGTAGTCGAGGGTAGGCGACCGTGTGGGGCACCACTTCATCCCAGGGAGAAAAGGGGGCACAAGGAGGCATGGAGTGGGCTGCATTTTCCATTTGTGGGGCACTTTATGCTTTGTTTAACTAGGGCACCTTACCTTGTCCCAGTCTTGCTTGCTTCACCCGGCTCCCAAGTGCGATCGGCTACATAGATTAGTGTTTACCTGTCACCCCCGTCCACCTCAATGGTGTCGCTGTGCAAAGCCTGACCACTCACAACATAACCCCCCATTGCAACTCTCCTCATCACTATTTGCCCGCTTCTGCAAGAAGCAGAAGATGTCTTCCCCACCTCTTTGCTGCCCACTGTCCTCAAATATTTTGTCCTCACTGTATAGTGGCGCAGAGGCCACAGCACATAGTAGTTCTCTGGCTGTGGGAAGCGAACAGGACAGAGGTGGGTTGAGGACAGGTGAGAGCCCCTCACCTGCTCCCGGGCCATGCTAACTAGAGGTTGTGTGTGACAAACCCACTGACTCTTGGCTGGGGTTGTCGGATGTCATCTGGGAGTAAGTGTATGACCTAGTGTGTGGTCAACATATGGCCGATAGATGACACTGGATGCTGTGGCCTCGCAGGGTGACTCCTGCTGTGACTTCCCCTTACTGTGCTGCGATCTGTGGCGGCTCCAGGAACCTACTATTGTGTTCTTTGATCATAGGATCTTAGCCCTCAGCTCGTTTCTTTCCAGCTGGCGCTGACGTTACCTTGTCAGGCTGCGTTCCCACTTCAGTTTTTTGGTCAGTTTTGCCCCGCAAGTGCCCAGGGAATTTTAGAGTGAAGCGATTATAAGAGCGGCGGCAGTCATGTGCGTGTCATACTAAAACACAGCATTGTATGAAGACCAAACCAAGCTCCCTCTGCATATTTAAGCACAGCACAATGTTCTACAGCACCCTACAGGCTCTGTGCAGCCAGGAAATAGCTGTTTTTTAACGTGATTCGTCCCGAAGTAATTCGGACCGAAACGGATTCTGTCAGAAAATTCTGCGAAGTCAGCGAACCGAATGTTTGAGAAATTCGCCCATTTCTAATCCTTACACGTCTCTGTATACGGAAAAATAAAAAAGTTATGGCTCTCAAGAGATAGCGATGCATAAATATTGTTTAAAACAATAAAACACTTTTTTTTTTTTTAAAGTGCTTCAAAATAAAAAAAACTATATAAACCGGGTATCATCGTAATCGTATCGACCCAGAGAGTAAAGCTAACTGGTCATGGATACTGCACAGCGAGCGACTTTAAAAATAAAAATCAAAAAACACTACTAGGATTGCAGTATTTTCTTCACCCTGCCTTACAAAAAACGGATTTAAAACTGATCAAAAAAACTTGTCCCCCCAAAAATGATACCAATAAAAATGTCAGCTCATCCCGCAAAAAACAAGCCGCTACAATCTCCATACACAGAAAAATAAAAAAGTTATGGTTCTCAGACTATGGCGATGCAAAAACGTGTTTCCTTTTTGAATAAAAGTGTTTTTATTGTGTAAAAGCAGTAAAACATAAAAAACTATACAAATTGGGTAGCGCTGTAATCGTATCGACCTGCTGAGTCGATACGATTACCGCATGTCATTTATTACTAGCATGTCATTTATACCGCAGTGACCGCTGTAAAAAATTAAAAACACTACCCGTAATGCTTTATTTTGTTCAAAATGCCTCAAAAAAACCTTAATAAAAAGTGATCAAAGCGTCTTATGCACCCCACAATGGTACTTATAAAAACATCAACTCATCCCACAAAAAACAAGCCCATAATCAGCTCCTTATACAGAAAACTGAAAAAGTTATGGCTATCAGAATAGGACAACATAAAAACGCAATTTTTTATAGACCTATTTCTATTGTGTAATATTATATTACTATTAATATAGTATTGTAATAAAACCTAAAAAGCACTGCAATTGTACCAACCCCCATAGTAAAGTTATCACATCATTTACACTGCGGAACAATGGCAGAATTGCGTTTTTTCACCATATTTTCATGGCCCAATGCAAAAAAAAATATGGAATACCTGTGCATCCAAAATGCACAATACACCCCTAGATGAGATCCCTGAGGGATGCTGAATCCAAAATGGGGTGAATTCTGGAAGTTTTCACCTGTTCTGGTACTTTGGGGGCTTTGCACATGTCACATGACCCCACCAAAATCTGCGTTCCAAAAGCCAAATAACACTCCCTCCCTGATACGCACTGCCATGCGCCCAAACAGCAGTTTACACCCACATGTAGGGTATCGCCAAACTTGGAAGAAATTGCGGAACAAAATTTTGGGGGCTTTTTTACCAGGATTCCTTGTAAAAATTAAACATTTTCACCTAAAATTTAAGATTGTTGTAAAAAAAATGTTTTTCATTTTCACAGCCTAACGCTAAAAAATTTTTTGGTCCACACCTGTGGGGTCAATATACTCACTGCAGCCTTGGATATATTCTTTAAGGGGTGTAGTTCCCAATATGGGGTCTTTTTAGGAGAGTTTATTAAGTTTTAGCACCTTAGGGTGTCCGCAAACCTGAAATGGCGCCTAAATAAAATCGTAATGAAAATGAGACCCCAGAGTCCAGTAGGTGCACCTCCTATTCTGGGGCTTGTGGTTGAGCCAAATAGTGCACAAGTGCCACATATGGGATATCTGTGAACACATCAGAATCTGGGGAATCAATATTAAGTTGCATTTCCTTGATCACATCTACCATATTCTTGTGTATAATGGATAAAAATTGAAAATCTGCTAAAAAAAAGTGAAATTTTGAAATTTCACCTCCACTTTGCTTTAATACCTGTGAAACACTTAATGGGTTAATAAACTTCCTAAATGCTGTTTTGAATACTTTAAGGCAGCGGTCCCCAACCTTTTTTCCACCAGGGACCGGTTTGATGCACGACAATTTTTCCACGGCCCAGTGGGGGGTGGAGTTATTGGGGGCATGGTTATTAGGGTCGGTGTTATGGAGAGGGTTGGATATTTAGAATTACACACACAAAAAAAACCCAATAAAGTGTATACTGTGTCATTTAGGGGTATCGTATGGGGTAACCAGTATTTTATAACTGGAGACTGATTGTCAGCTCTGTGGGTCACTATTATATTAATAATGCTGACCCACCAAGCTGATAATCAGTCTGCAGTAATATTGATCAGCTCTGTGGGTCAGCATTATACATGTATATAATATACATATGTAATCAGCTCTGTCATTATAGAGATATATGCCCCCTGTAATAATAAATATAGCCCCCCAGTAGTGATAGTGATACATAGCTGCCCCCAGTAGTGATAATGAAACATAGCTGCCCCCAGTAGTGATAATGAAACATAGCTGCCCCCAGTAGTGATAGATAGCTGCCCCCAGTAGTGATAGATAGCTGCCCCCAGTAATGATAGCTGCCCCCAGTAGTGATAGATAGCTGCCCCCAGTAGTGATAGATAGCTGCCCCCAGTAGTGATAGCTGCCCCCAGTAGTGATATATAGCTGCCCCCAGTAGTGATAGATAGCTGCCCCCAGTAGTGATAGCTGCCCCCAGTAATGATAGCTGCCCCCAGTAGTGATAGCTGCCCCCAGTAGTGATAGCTGCCCCCAGTAATGATAGATAGCTGCCCCCAGTAGTGATAGCTGCCCCCAGTAATGATAGCTGCCCCCAGTAATGATAGCTGCCCCCAGTAGTGATAGCTGCCCCAGTAGTGATAGCTGCCCCCAGTAATGATAGATAGCTGCCCCCAGTAGTGATAGCTGCCCCCAGTAGTGATAGCTGCCCCCAGTAATGATAGCTGCCCCCAGTAGTGATAGCTGCCCCCAGTAGGCAGCCAGGACAATTAAAAAAAAAAAAAAAAAAAGAAGTAGTAGTAGTCACTCACTTTTCCCGGATCCTCGGCCGAGCTCCTCCTCCCAGCAGGCAACATCAGACAGCGGCGTGGGGGGTGTGACGTCACCACTGCATCACACTCCATGCGCCGCTCATCGTTGTAGATGCGGCGCTCAGTGAGCGCCGCATCTACTGCGAGAGGGAAAGCAGGGGCGGTAATGCATTGTCCCTGCTTTCTCTATAATGCAGCCGCACGATGTGCGCAGCTGCTAGGTCTGCGCGGCCGGATTACTAAAGTCACCGGGCGGCCGGCATCATGTTAGCCCGGGGCCGCGGACCGGCAGGGGATATGCTAAGGCCCGGTGCCGGTCTGCGGACCGGCAGTTGGGGACCCCTGCTTTAAGGGGTGTAGTTTCTTAGATGAAGTCCTTTATGGGGGTACCTAACATACAGGCCTATCAAAGTCACGTTAGAACTGCAAATTTTCTTGAAAATGTAAAAATTACTACTAAATTTCTAAGCCCCCTAATGTCGTTAAAAAAAAAAAAAAAAGACATTTAAAAAAAATGATGCCAACCTACAGCAGACCTATGGTAGATGCTAGTTATAAACTATTTTGAGTGGAATAACTGACTTACATGCAGAAGTTTTTGAAGTTTGAAATTGGTCAATTTTTCTAATTTTTCACAATACTTTGATATTTTTCACAAATAAACAAGCATTTTTCGGAACAAAATGTCTTACTATCTTAAAGCACAATGTGTCACGAGAAAACAATCTCTGACTCACATGGATAGGTTAAAGTGTCAAAAAGTTATTCTCACATAAAGTGACTCATTCCAGATTTAAAAAAAAATGGGCTCTGTCAGAGTCCAAAACTGGCTCCGGCGGTAACGGGTTAAAAGGTTCCTCTGTCCTCCACTCATTACCTGTAGTAATGGCACCTGTTTGTACTTATTATTAGTATAAAAGACACCTGTCCACAACCTTAAACAGTCACACTTCCACTATGGTGAAGATTAAAGAGCTGTTAAGGACACCAGAAACAAAATTGTAGCCCTGCACCAGGCTGGGAAGACTGAATCTGCAATAGGAAAGCAGCTTGGTGTGAAGAAATCAACTGTGGGAGCAATAATTAGAAAATGGAAGACATACAAGACCAATGATAATCTCCCTCGATCTGGGGCTCCACGCAAGATCTCACCCCGTGGGGTCAAAATGATCACAAGAACGGTGAGGAAGAATCCCAGAACCACACGGGGGGACCTAGTGAATGACCTGCAGAGAGCTGGGACCAACGTAACAAATGGTACCATCAGTAACACACTACGCCGCTAGGGACTCAGATCCTGAAGTCCAAGACGTGTCCCCCTGCTTAAGCCAGTACATATCCAGGCCCGTCTGAAGTTTTCTAGAGAGCATTTGGATGATCCAGAAGAGAATTGGGAGAATGTCATATGGTCAGATGAAACCACAGTAAAACTGTTTGGTAGAAACACAACTTGTCGTGTTTGGAGGAGAGAGAATGCCGAGTTGCATCCAAAGAACACCATACCTACTGTGAAGCATGGGGGTGGCAACATCATGCTTTGGGGCTGTTTCTCTGCAAAGTGTACATGAAAGAATGAATGGGGCCATGTATCGTGAGATTTTCAGTGCAAACCTCCTTCCATCAGCAAGGGCATTGAAGATGAAACGTGGCTGGGTCTTTCAGCATGACAATGATCCCAAGCACACCGCCAGGGCAACGAAGGAGTGGCTTCATGAGAAGCATTTCAAGGTCCTAGAGTGGCCTAGCCAGTCTCTGGATCTCAACCCCCTAGAAAACCTTTGGAGGGAGTTGAAAGTCCATGTTGCCCAGTGACAGCCCCAAAACATCACTGCTCTAGAGGAGATCTGCATGGAGGAATGGGCCAGGATACCAGCAACAGTGTGTGCCAACCTTGTGAAGACTTACAGAAAACGTTTGACCTCTGTCATTGCCAACAAAGGATATATAACAAAGTATTGAGATGAACTTTTGTTATTGACCAAATACTTATTTTCCACCATAATTTGCAAATAAATTCTTTCCAGATCAGACAATGTGATTTCCGGGATTTTTTTTTGTCATATTGTCTCTCATAGTTGAGGTCTACCAGTGATGTCAATTACCGGCCTCTGTCATCTTTTTAACTGGGAGAACTTGCAGAATTGGTGGCTAACTAAATACTTTTTTTCCCCACTGTAAGTATATTCACAGCAGTCCAATCAAGAATCTTTTAATTGTTTGCAATTCAGTGTCTTTTTTAACAAGCTGTCCAAAAAAGAACTCCAAATGCAAGGTAGCTTCTTAAACTACGTGTCTTTGGCAAAATCTCTATAATGACAACTGTTCTTTTCCACTATATCAGTTGAAAAGGAGAAGAGAGGAGAAGAGATCAGTGCTCTGAGTTCATAGAAGACTGTCTAGACTGAATGCAGGGCTTTGGTATGTAAACAAACAGCACTTACAAAATAAGACTGCATAGGGAGAGGTACGACAGTGACATGTGGAGTGGAATGCAGACAGAGAGGTGGGGGAAGAGCAGGGATGTGCTATCCCCTCCCACTGATCTCAAACAAACACACTGACTCGGGAGCAAGCACGAACAGTGAAGGGGTAGGGGTGATGTCATCCCCCTTCAGTTAAGAAACACCCAGCTGGGAGGGGAAGAAACGTCCCTGGATTTGAGGAAGTGAGAAAATGAAGCGACAAGAAACCAGCCGAACTGATGAAGTGATACATCCCCTTTAAGTTAATACTTTGTACCGCCACCTTTTGCTGCGATTACAGCTGCAAGACACTTGGGGTCAGTTTTGCACATCGAGAGACTGAAATTCTTGCCTTTTCTTCCTTGGAAAACAGCTGGAGCTCAGTGAGGTTTGATGGAGAGTGTTTGTGAACAGCAGTTTTCAGCGCTTTCCACAGATTCTCGATTGGATTCAGGCCTGGACTTTGACTTGGCCATTCTAACACCTGGATACGTTTATTTGTGAACCATTCCATTGTAGATTTTGCTTTATGTTTGGGATCATTGTCTTGTTGGAAGATAAATCTCTGTCCCAGTCTCAGGTCTTTTGAAGACTCCAACAGATTTTCTTCCAGAATGGTCCTGTATTTGGCTCCATCCATCTTCCCATCAATTTTAACCATCTTCCCTGTACCTGCTGAAAAAAAGCAGGCCCAAACCATGATGCTGACACCACCATGTTTGACAGTGGGGATGGTGTGTTAAGGGTGATGAGCTGTGTTGCTTTTACGACAAACATATAGGGCGACATGTATGAATCTCGCCGCATCGGAGCGCATGTTTTCGCCAGTTTTCCGGCGAAATTTGCGCCTCATGTATGTCGGCGCCGAGGTGCGCTCATACATGCGGTGTAAAGTCCGCCGCGCCTTGCCAGTGTGTGAGGCGCAGTGCGGAGACTTAGGCGCAGTGCGGGACTGCGCCTAATATTCGCCGTCCGAGGAGATGCGCTCATACATGCGGGGAAAAGTTCACCGCGCCTCGCCAGTGTGTGGGGCGCAGTGCGGGACTGCGCCTAACATGTTTTCCGATTCGAGACAGGCTGGAAAACAGCGAGAAATCATTAAAGATGTCCGTGTGGCATGGAGTATGAATAAAAAAATCGCTTTTATTAGGTGTAAAACATTATCTGAAAAAGAGCTCAAACCTACTAAAAAAAATACATAAATAAAATCACTTTCCAAAAATCAAGAACGGCGCTACATCGGGAATTTAGATATTGGAAATTGCCAGGAAATACAGTAATTCAAATTCTGTAAGCTCTTCTCAGTGGTCGGCAGAAACCAGCCAATCAGAATAAGAGCGACAGGGACCCATTATAACCTATGGAGAAGTATGGACCAATCAAAATCAAAGGCGGGACAGTTCAAACTACAGTAAAAATGCAGAAAAGAGATGATTGGTTGAGCTAGCGGGGGCTTGGCAATCCTGGCCAATCCGAATAGGAGTGACAGGGAACCATTATAACCTATGGAGAAGTATTGATCAATCAAATTCAAAGGCGGGACAGTTCAAAATACAGTACAAATGCAGAAAAGAGCTGATTGGTTGAGCTAGCGGGGGCTTGGCAATCCTGGCCAATCAGAATAGGAGCGACAGGGACCCATTCTAACCTATGGAGAAGTATTGACCAATCAAATTCAAAGGTGGGACAGTTCAAAATACAGTAAAAATGCAGAAAAGAGCTGATTGGTTGAGCTAACGGGGGCTTGGCTATCTCGGCCTATCAGAGCGCGAGCTACTTGTCCCATTGTAGTCTATGAAGAGATCGGGGCAATGAAATCTCGGCTCTCAGTGCCGTGCGACATGGAGTATGATTTAAAAAATTGTTTTTATTAAGTGTAAAATATTATCTGAAAAAGAGCTCAAACCTTCTAAAAACATACATAAATAAAATCCCTAACAACGCGTTTGTCGCCGTCACCGACTCTACATCAGGAATTGCGATATAGAGAATTGACGGGAAATACAGTAATTCAAATTCTGTAAGCTCTTCTCATTGGTCGGCAGAAACCAACCAATCAGAATATTTTGAACTATCCCGCCTTTGAATTTTAATGGTCAATATTTCTCCATAGGTTATAATGGTTCACTGTTGCTCCTATTCTGATTGGCTGGTTTCTGCCGACCAATGAAAAGCGCTTACAGATCTTGAATTACTGTATTTCCCGGCCATTTCCAATATCCAAATTCCTGATGTTGCGCCGTTCTAGGTTTTTGGAAAGGGATTTTTTTTTTTTTTTTTTTTTTTATAGAAGGTTTGAGTTCTTTTTCTGATAATGTTTAACACCTAATAAAGATGTTTTTTTGGGAATCTTACTCCATGCCGCGCGGCGCTGAGAGCCAAGATTTCTTTTGCAATCTTCTATATGTTTCCTCTCATGTTACATTCTCGCTTCACTTCGCTTCCTCCGGCTCGTTTAGACCAACTTCAACTAGGTCTGCCTGTCGGAGCTGGCGAGCGCTGCAATGCACCGCACTTTTTCGACCCGCGATCATACATGCCTCGGAGTTTTCGAATGAGCCGCGTCCGCCCCAGAACGCCCACACCGCGCCCATTGCACGCCCTTTCATGTGAGGCGCAGCCGAAAGTGGCGAAGGCTGCGCCTAACATCGCATCTTTGCGTCCGACAGGGGATTCGGGCCGGTGAGGCGAAGTATACGCCAGAAATTGGGCGCAAATCCCGTTCATACATGTCACCCATAGTTTTGCATTGTGGTCAAAAAGTTCGATTTTGGTTTCATCTGACCAGAGTACCTTCTTCCACATGTTTGGTGTGTCTTCCAGGTGGCTTGTGGCAAACTTTAAATGAGACTTTTTTATGGATATCTTTGAGAAATGGCTTTCTTCTTGCCACTCTTCCATAAAGGCCAGATTTGTGCAGTGTACGACTGATTGTTGTCCTATGGACAGACTCTCCCACCTCAGCTGTAGATCTCTGCAGTTCATCCAGAGTGACCATGGGCCTCTTAGCTGCATCTCTAATCAGTCTTCTCCTTGTTTGAGATAAAAGTTTAGAGGGACGGCGGGGTCTTGGTAGATTTGCAGTGGTCTGATACTCCTTCCATTTCAATATGATCGCTTGCACAGAGCTCCTTGGGATGTTTAACCCCTTAAGGACCCGGCGGTTTTTTTTTTTGTTAATACGTTCGATTTTCCATCCTCGCCTTCCCAGAGCCATAAGTTTTTTATTTTTTCACCTACATAGCCATGTGAGGGCTTTTATTTTGCAGGACAAGATGTACTTTCTAATGGTGTTATTCACTGTACTATAGACTATACTGGGAAACCGCAAAAAAAATTCCAAGTGGGACAAATTGTGAAAAAAAAGTATTTTTGCCATGTTTGGGGGTGTTTTGCTGTTACCGCGTTCCATCTATCTGTATTCTACAGGTTGATACGCATCCGACAATACCAAACATGTTATGTTTTGGTACCGTAAAAAAATTCCAAACTTTTTCTATTTTTGAAATTTGCGCCGCGGCGCCAGTTTGTGCAACCAATAACTTTTTTGCACTAACACCTACGGACGTCAGTGAGGGTGCATTTTTTGCGGGCTGAAGTGTACTTTTTATCACTAGCAGTTTGGAATGCATGCAACTTTTTTGATCACTTTTATTCCATATTTTAAGTGACGTAAAATGACCAAAAAACGCAATTTTGGCGTTTGGAATTTTTTTTCTTCTCCGGTGTTCAGCATACGGGATAAATGATGTTATATTTTTATAGATCGGACTTTTTTGGACGCGGCGATACCAAATGTGTTTAACTTTTTTTATTATTTTGTTATTTTTATTTGTAAAATGGGGAAATGGGGGTGATTTGAACTTTTAATACTTTTTTTTGTACTTTAAAACTTTATATATATATTTTTTTTACTTTAACATTGAGTCCACCTAGTGGCGCGATTGTGAATACAGTCTAATGCATTGCATAGACAATGCATTAGACTGTACCAAGATGGCGGTTTCCCCACTTCCTGTCTGTGGACGGAAGTGGGGCAAATCAGGACATGGGAGTGACGGAAGCCTTCACAAGGCTCCCCGCTGCCATGTCCGGGTGTTGGATCGCTGCAGGTGTCGGATCACCCTGAAGATCGGTGCGCGGCACCAATCTTCTTTCATTCAGACGCCACAGCCATCTCTGCCGTGGCGTCTGAATGGTTAAACAGCGCGGGCGGCGCTGCCCGATCACACTGTAACGGCGGGGTGTTCGCGCTGTAACACCCGCCGGCTGTGCAGGGCGATCGTGGAGCGATCCCCCTGCAATGCCCTTTAGGGACCCAGGGACATACTCATACGTCCAGGGTCCTTAAGGGGTACGTTTGGGAAATCTTTTTGTATCCAAATCCAGCTTTAAACTTCTCCACAACAGTGTTCTTTGGTCTTCATGATGCTCTCTGTGCTTTACACAGAACCCTGAGACTATCACAGAGCAGGTGCATTTATATGGAGACTTGATTACACACAGGTGGATTATATTTATCATCATCAGTCATTTAGGACAACATTGGATCATTCAGAGATCCTCACTGAACTTCTGGAGTGAGTTTGCTGCACTGAAAGTAAAGTTGCCAAATAATTTTGCACGCCCCACTTTTATTTTTTACAAAAGTTAAAAATATCCAGTAAATTTCGTTCCACTTCACAATTGTGTCCCACTTGTTGATTCTTCACAAAAAAATAAAAATTTTATATCTTTATGTTTGAAGCCTGAAATGTGGCAAAAGGTTGAAAAGTTCAAGGGGGGCGAATACTTTTGCAAGGCACTGTAAATTAATTGTGCAGCTTAGTTTGAAACTAATTTAAAAGTTTTTGTATGGGGCTCATAATTCTCCAGTCATGCCTCTGCATTCTTCTGCATCCATATCCTCAACCACAATTATATTTGAAATATATCATCGTTTAAAAAGGTGCTAGGAAAAAACAAAAAAGGGAACAGGGAAGGGACAGGTGCGATCTAGTGTAGTACATTAATAGAAATAGCAGATTGTATGATGATATGAAGCTTCTCACCTGGGCGTGTTGTACTATCATAGGGTATAACTCATATGTGCGCTTGTAATAGACTCTTCCAGCAGCCGACATTTCCAAATCACTGGGATCACAGCACCTTCGGGTCCACAGGGAGAGTCAACAGCCAGTATAACGCCTCAGTTTTAGTTCGGAGTTGACAGAACCCGGCGCCAGGAGGGAACAAACGTGGGGACACTACAAGTTACTTTAGCATTCTCATTTATTTAGAAACAAAGTTGCAGAGTCAAAATGCGTTTCATGTGTGATCTACCACACTTTCTCAAAAGTCCTCCACAAACTTACTAACAGACAAGGCAGCTATTTGAAACTGGGTGCAACCAGTCCAAATCCAAAACGAGGCTGGACAGGGGCAATGGAACTAAAAAAAAAACATATTTATGGACATACATATGCTAAAACTGATTTATAACCAATGTTCATAAAATTATTATAAAAATATTGATTAAAATACACAACTTAATAAAAAGCATCCAATTATAGAAATCCATATATACTAACAATGTTATTAATAGGCGATAGAAGCCAATATATATCACAGGTAGAGATGGGCGAATTTCTCAAAAATTCGGTTTGCCAGATTCGCCCAATTTTCTGCAAAAAATCGCTTCATCCCGAATTTATTTGCGGTGAATTGTGTTAAAAAACAGTATTTCCTGGCTGCGGAGAGCCTGTAAAGTGTTGTAGAACATTGTGCCATGCTCAAATATGCATAGGGAGCGTGGTTTGGTCTTGATACAATGCAGTGTTTTTTTATGACACGCAGATGACAGCCATTGCTCTTAGAATCACTTCACACTTCACTTCTCTGGGCCGTTACAGGGGTAAAACTGACCAAATAACTGAAGTGGGAACGCAGTCTGACAAGGTAATGTCAGCGCCAACTAGAAAGAATCGAGCAGAGGGCCAAGATCCTACAATAGCGTCAAAGAGCGCACTTCTTTTACACCGTCATCAGATGATTACACAGATTAGAAAAGAACCTGTTCTGTTAAACGCTGATACATGTAGAGTATCCACCCCCTAAAAGAGTGGAGAGGATGTCAGCAGTAATTTTGCGTTGACATCCCTGATCATGTTGCCCTTCCTTTGATCCGTCAGTGTCCGCTTTCAATAATCCATCAGTATTGCTAAAGCCAAAAACAAACAGGAGTTGATCCAAAACAGAGATGACCAGTAAATGGGATATTTGCATGTCTTCTGTGTTCTGTATCCACTCCTGCTTTTGGCTACCTAATCATCAGACAATCCTGATCCTTTTCATTCCTTCTGACAGATTAAAAGAAGGGGAAAACCAAACATAGTGGCAACATCATAGAGTGGTGGAGGGTGGAAACAGCATTAGGAAACCACAGGGTGTTCGAGTGAGACAGTGGTCAGTTGGCAGTAGGATGAGTAGGCCACAGAGTGGCACAATCACAGAGTGTGGAGGTGGCAACAACATCAGTAGGCCACAGAGTGGCAAGTGACAGATTGAGGAGGTGGCAGCAACATCAGTAGGCCACCGATTGTCATTGTGCCACTCTGTGACATACTCATGCTGCTGCCACCTCCATACTGTGTGATTGTGCCAGAGTGTGGAAGTGGCGGCAGCAACAGCAGCAGCAGCATGAGGTCGGAGAGTGGCACAATGAAATTCTGGAGGTGGCAGCAACATCGGTAGGCCCCAGCACAGAGGGGCAAATGACAGATTGTGGAGATGGCAGCAGCATCAGAAGTCTACATAACGGTCTAGTGAAGAGTGGGGAGGTGGGTGGCAATACCGGTCCCTGGTAAGGATGGATGGTGGTAGATGGAGCAGATGGCAGCAGATGTGTGGCATCAGGCGGGTGGCAGCATCAGAATAGTAGCTGAGGCAGGTAGCCAGAAGAATCCAGATTAATTTCTCAAGGTTTTGGTGAGGCGTCATGGCTGATCAAGTCTGATGCATAAGGCACTGGTGTGTGGAAATCCTGGCCGATCCACGACTGATTCATCTTGACAAAGGTGAGTCTCTCCACATTTTGGGTGGACAAGCGAGTTCTCTTTGGGGTAACTATGTCCCCCGCAGCACTGAACGCCCGCTCTGATGTCAAACTACTGGCCGGGCAGGTTCCCCAGTGCAAACTCGGCAAGTTGCGGCCACACATCCAGTTTGGCTGCCCAGTAGTCCAGCGGATCTTCTATGTGGGGTGGCAGGGTGCTGTCCAAGTAGGCCACCACCTGCTGGTTCAGGGACTTCTCTATGTCCTGCTGCTGCTGGTGAGTACTCTCCTCACAAGGTGGGTAAAGGAAGCTGCTAATCAACGACTCCAGACTTAGGCTACTGCTGATGGAGCTCCTACCCCTCCACCTCCTCACAGCAGCTGTGGCAGTAGTACGTGAGCGTTGAGGAACTCCCCCGGTCAAACCTGTCAGAGGATGGACAATGGTGCAGATAGGCAGCGGCCAACTGACTACATTGGATTTCTCTATAGTACTTGAGTTTGTCCTCTCGGCAAGTGAAAAAAATGCTCCCATTTTGGACCGGTAGCGAGGGTCCAAGAGAGTGGAGAGCCAGAAGTAATCCCTCTGCTGGATGGTGACTATTCAGCGAACACTAGCCAGGCAAATCAGCATGCAGCGGGTCATCTGTGCAAGTGACTCTGAGGGACTCCCTGCTTCCATCTCCACTGTATACTGCCACGGTGTGTCTGGGTCATCTGCCTCATCTCCCTTTACCTCTTCCGGCTGCTCCTGCTCCTTCTCTCTTGTCACCTGAGTAGAAAAACCACTAATTTTGCCAGACACTGCTTGTGCTCCAATGTCCTCCTCCTCCTCCAGTTCAGCCCCCACTGGACTCATGTGGCCATGAGATGTTGTCGGCACGTCTCCAGTCCCCTGACCAGACAGATTTTGCTGCATCTATTCCACGTCATGAAGCAGTAGAATGATGTTTTTCATCCCATAGTCCTGGCGACTGACAAATAACGTGGCCTCCTCAATGGGCATGAGCAAACGGCAGGTGTCACGCATGAGCTGCCACTGACTGACATCAAAATTATTTAGGGGAGTACTCCTGTCCGGTTGGATCATCAAGAAATCATTAATGGCCTTTCTCTGTTCATGGAGTCGGTCCAACAAATGGAGGCTGGAATTCCAGCTGGTGGAAACATCATATATCAGCCTATGCTGGGGGAGGCCGTTCTGCTGCAGCAGCTCAAGGAGGGTGTGCTTGGCTTTGTAGGAATGGATGAAGTGCATGCAGAGTTTCCTGGCCATTTTTAGAATGTCTTGCAGATGGGTGGAAGACTTGAGGAACCGTTTGACCACCAGATTGAACACATGCGCCATGCAGGGCGCATGGTTCATCCCTCCTGGATGCAGCGCGGACACCATGTTCCTTCCATTGATTTCATGTTGCATGACGCAGAGCAGTTCCTCCCCTGTGTGATTTCGTTTGCCCAGGCAATTCAAGTGTAGAACTGCATGACACCACTGTGCCCTGCACATGTGGTATGATGGAGCATCACTTAGACTTGTGGAGGTTGAGGTGGTGGTGGAGGAGGAGGCGGACAGTGGCGCAGGATCGGCAGTTTGACAACGTGGAGGGGAATGCGACGTCTCCTAACCAAGTTGCTGGTGTGGCTGGGCAGGAAGCACGGCCAGCGGGCCGTAAAGGACATGTACTCTCCCTGTCCACAGTTACAGCTCCACACATCCGCCCTGCCGTGCACCTTGGAAGACACCGATAGGCTCAAGGACTGGCACACCTTCTGTTCTACATATTTATGCAAGGTTGGTACTGCCTTTTTGAAAAAAAAATAATGGCTTGGGACTCTGTACAAGCCATTAGTTCTCTGAACGGTGCAGAGGATGGACGATGGCGCAACGGCCAACTGACTACATAGGATTTCTATATTGTACTTGAGTTTGTCCTCCCTCTCGGCAGGTGCAGAGTCCACCACTTGGAAAGGTAGGGAATGCAGTACCAACAACTTGGACAGGAGCACGGTCAGCTTTTGCACCTTAAGATGGTTGGACGCATACTGCTGTCTCTTTGCAATCGCCTCGGTAAACGACTGCTGGCGCCATGAGTGGCGAGGAGCAGGAGCATCTGGACCAGTAGATAATGGGAAAGACAAACTGCTCCCTTCGGCAGAGGTGGTGGAGCCTTGACTGGCTGAAATGGCATGCGTGCCAGTGGGTGCTGCAGCAGGATGGACCACCACATCTGAGACACGGTTCTCCCAGGCAACTGGATGGTGATGCTGCATGTGTTGACACAGGGCCATGGTGCCAACATAAGCTCCCTGGACATGCTTCACTTTCTGCCTACAGATTCTACATATACACATGTTCGGCTCCTCTGGTGTCTCGGCAAAAAACTGCCACACCGCCGAGTAGGTGATTTTACCGCCAACGCTCCACACTAACTGACTACTACCCCCGCTGCCTCGGTGAGCCCCTGTGCCGCTACTTTCTTGGACCTGCGAAGCGGGTGGTCTACCCCGTGGCCGTTTGGCTCCCGCCTTTGCACTACTGCCACCCTGCTGACTCACGGACACATGCTGGCTCTGCCACTGCCTGACGCGCAAGCTGACGCCCTCTTTTTCCGACGATGATGAAGCCCTTGCTTCACCCGGCTGCCAAGTGCGATCGGCTACATCGTCATCGATAAGTGTTTGCCTGTCACTGCTGTCCTCCTCAACGGTCTCGGCATGCAGAGCCTGACCACTTACAACATGACCTCCCATGCCACTCTCCACTTCACTATTTGACCGCCTACTGCAAGAAGCAGCGCATGTCTGCACCACCTCTTTGCTGCCAAGTAGCTGCTGACTGTCCTCAAATAGTTCATCCTAGCTATATAGTGGTGCAGACCCCACACCACATATTAGTTCTCTGGCTGAGGGAACTGAACGGGACAGAGGCGGGTTGAGGACAGGTGAGGGCCCCTGATCAGCTCCCAGGCCATGCCAACTAAGGGTTGTTTCTGATGAACCCAGACTCTTGGCTGGGGTTGTCAGATGTCATCTGGGAGGAAGTGGATGACCTAGTCAACCAATCAAGACCCGTTGGCTTGGTGATCAACACACAGTCACTAGATGACAACGGTAGCTCTGGCCTCACCGAGTAACCCCTGCTGCGACGTCCCCTTAACGTGCTGTGATCTGTGCCTGCTCCAGGAACATTTGTGCCACTGCCACTTGCGTGTGAAGGGCCTGCCACCTCTCTGTCTGACATACTGTTTGATCAAAAAATGCAACAGACTCTGTTTAATGAAGATGTCTGTATATGATAAATACACACCCTGTATTTGACTCCTAATTACCCCACAAACAAGAGGATAAATTAACCCTTGGGTATAAAATACCCTACAGAGTGAACCAGATGGAATTCAGGCGTATATGGGGCAGAAATACACACACCCTCTATTTGACTCCTAATTACCCCACAAACAAGAGGATAAATTAACCCTTGGGTATAAAATACCCTACACAGTGAACCAGATGGAATTCAGGCGTATATGGGGCAGAAATACACACACCCTGTATTTGACTTAAAATTACCCCACGAACAAGAGGATAAATTAACCCTTGGGTTTAAAATACCCTACAGAGTGAACCAGATGGAATTAAGGTGTATATGGGGCATATATACACATATCCTGTATTTTACTCCTAATTACCCCACAAACAAGAGGATAAATTAACCCTTGGTTATAAAATACCCTACAGAGTGAACCAGATGGAATTCAGGCGTATATGGGCCAGAAATACACACACCCTGGATTTTAGGGAGAATGCCCCACAAACTAAAACAAACAAAATAAAAAGCGCTGGTTCAGGAACAGGTGTGTATATGACACAAACTTTCACCCCAGTAGCTCAAGAAACGGGTTTGTTTTGCACAGAGTGCAATATAGTGCTGCAACAGATAGATGCTTGTGACAGGAGACACACTGATAAGTTTGAGAATTTAACATGGCGTCCGTATTTATAGGGCTGTAACGTCACAGAATCCCGCTGGTTGCTGATTGGCTTCATGTCTGCACATGGCATTGAGGGTGTTCCTTTCTTCCTCCCATAGTTCTCTGCCCCATATCACGCCATGTGCTCGCGGCCATCTTAGAAAAAAATGACGATTCGTTCCCGCGAATTACCATAAACTTCGCCTTTGTGCAGAATCAAATTTTTCCGGAAATTCTAAACGAATTCCACTTCGTTAGAGTCGATTTGCCCATCTCTAATCACAGGTAATTATAGTCCAATTTTGGTTAACATTTATAACCTATTCTAACAAATTTTACCAAAGATCCTCTGAATATATATATATATATATATATATTGAAATATTGAAATAAAAAATTTAAATATATATAAAATCTTTTTAACAATATTTTCTAATTGTAAGAAAAAAACTTTAAAAATATGATAAATCTAATAGCATCAAAAAATTTAAAAAATTATAAAAATATTTAAAAAATCTGTTTACATTTTTTTTAAATTGTAAAGAAAACTTCCAAAATATGACAAATCTAATAGCAACAAATAAAAATATAAAAAATCCATTTAAAAATATTTTTTTTAATTGTAAAAAAAGTCAAAAATATGTCAAATCTAATAGGTAATAAAAAAAAAATTAAAAAAATATTTGTAAAAATATTTTTTAAATGTAAAGAACCTTCCAAAAATATAATACATCTAATAGCAAGTAGATATGTACATGTGTGTGTATATATATATATATATATATATATATATTCATATATATATATATACATATATATATCTACATATATATATATATCTATATTAAAAGAATCTTATTCTTAGTTAAAAAGCATTTATACAAAAATAATATGATGTTTCAACCTATAGATTCTTGGGCCTCATTGAGACCTTAGGGGCCTAAAGTATTGAGCCTGTAGATCCAACACATCTCTCTATGGGACAGAGACTGCAAAAAATTTGTTACTTCTACTTGAAACTGTTTAATGGCTTTAATGGTGTACTCAGGAACTTCATTGGGGTGGTCATTCATAAAATGATGGGATAGATTGTGCATTTCGTGATTATTTGCTCTTTTTGAGAGCTTTGTTATTGTGAAGGACTTACTGAGAAAGTGTGTTAGATCACACACGAAACGCGTTTTGTCTGTGCAACTGTTTATAAATAAATGAAGATACTAAAGTAACTTCTAGTGTCCCCACATTTGTTCCCTCCTGGCTCTGAGTTCCGTCAACTCTGAACTAAAACTGAGGCGTTATTTTGGAAGTATATCATCTAGGGGTTAGCAGCAGGATAGGTTGCTTGCATGTTATGGTGGGGATGGTTACTAAAGGGAGAGGCTAAAGATGTTTTGATGGCAAGCTATGTAACTATCTGAAGACATTATCAAAATGGTCTGGGAGGGATGGATAAAGTATAGTAAGGGCCCGTTTACACGGCACAGGACAAATACTGGTCAGTTTATCCGACCAGTATTTGTCCGGTTTTTGTTCCGTTCACACAGCCGCGGGAGGACAGCTTTTCTCCACGATTAGCGGAGAACAGCCCCCCCCTTCACTTGTTCATATTCCGTCCGAAAACCGGACAGAAGAATGAACATGTAGAATGTTTTTCGGGTGGCCGGCGGTTTGTGGGGACTGCTGAACGGGTTTTCCATAGCGGCCCATGTAAAAGTTTGCGGCCGGTTTTTCAGACAGTTTGCAAAACCGCAAACCGTCTGAAAAACCGGCCGCATACCGGTGCCGTGGGGACATGGCCCTAGAGAGAGCATCTACAATGACCAAAATACAAATGTATTTTCCAGTTTGTATTATTTTAACTAAAACAAACATAGAATTATTTGGAACTGATTGGTTTAACTGTTGCATGGCAATACAGTCCCTAGAATACATTTGTACTATGGCTGTATTAAACAGGTCTTAGATTCATTATTTTCTTAATTAAGGCCCTTAGGCTGTATTAACATGGTTGTACAATTTTTTATGTAGGTTACTGACTTTATGGTAGTGGTGAACTGCACCTAAATAGGGAAGGTACAAGCTGCGCTTGAGAAGAAAATGGCTAGAATCTTGAAGAGTGTTTAAAGTAGAGAGGAAGGGGGATAACTACATAAATAGAGTGCAAGATAATGGAGAACAGGTACCTATTACTAAGTCTGGGGATGGAGTGGAAGGAGGGTTTCAAATACTTAATAAGGACAAGTAAAAAAAAGTAAATGCTACAGGTGTGGCTAATATAATTGATTAACTGGAATAATTTATTACATGGAGGTAAAAACAAATATAAGATTCTGTTAGGGTATATAGGTTATAAGCCACCATACAAAATAATCCGCAGAACATCTACTACATGGGCAAACAGAAGCAATAAGGGCATTTCCCCATGACACGGGTTTTCGGCTGGTTTTTTCAGGCGGTTTGCAGTTTTGCAGACCGCCTGAAAAACCGGCCAAAAATGAGCACATTAGGGCTCTATGAAAAACCCGTGCAGCAGTCCCCACTGCACGGGTTTTCCGCCCGTAGGGCGGCCCGCCTGAAAAACATTGTGCTTGCACAATCTTCCGTCCGTTCTTTGGACGTAATCTGTGCAAGCCAATGTGAAGAGAGGGGGCTTTTCTCTGATCATCGCTGAAAAAAGCCTCCCCCGCCCCCCTCCGCGGCTGTGTGCACTGCACACAAACCGGACAAGCACCGGTCGGACCACCCGATTGGTATTTGTCCCTAGCCGTGGGGACGCAGCCTAAATCACCATGAAGTGGTTATTAAGGTGGGGTTTAACAACCTAGATCTACAGTATATTCAGAAGCCGAAATCTGTGGCACTCGTAAAGGAAACCGTTTTTTGCAGATAATTACCTTTACCAACAGGTAAAGGACTCAAGAAGGGGGAAGGCCCTTATGTACTCAATATTAGCCAACAGACTTGACAGAATAACAAAGGCAACAAAATAACATAGTAACTGAAGAGTAACAGTAACTGAACAAAATAACATACAGTAAGAAATAATGATCTGTTGGGGAGCATTGTAGACTCAAGACATCAAGTTGTGGCCTTCATAATGTAATCATAAATGGCCATAGATACCTGAAAACCCCTCTGAAACACACGTTGTAAATCCTGTTTATTGAATGAACAATGGACACTGACATCTATTTGAGACAACATGCCTAAGGGACAATACCATTATCTCCTGGCAGGATGTTGGGACACCTGGATGACTCACCCCCACCCTTCAATGATATGTGATTGATGATTCAATGAGGCCTGGATGGAGGCCACAGACAACGGTGACCGGTCCAGCAAGACTGTTGACTTTTGGAACAAGAAGGACATCTATTAGAGGAATTGATCATAACAAGGCTTTCTATAGATTCATAAGAACTGTGCTGATTGGTAAAGAGAGCTCTTGGAGATGTTCCAGGGATAGACAATTGATGAGCCATGTGTGTGGGTGTGACTGGAATAAAAGATAGCACACAAGACTAGTTAGGTCTTTTCCCACCATCCTTCCTGCTACCCTCTCCTTTCCCCCCTATCCCTTAGTTAGCTAGGTTTCCTACTTGTACATATATTTATATTATCCTTTGTAATAAACCATTTCAAGATCCAGTTGTTCTTGTTCAGTTATTAAGGCACCCCAAAACCCAGTAGATTCTACATGACCACACTATAAATTTCTACTTATCCTTTGAGTGTTCTGTTGAGGAGCCACAAAAACCTTAACTTCATTAACTGGGACAATCTAAGAAAACAGATATTAAGGTATATAATTTTAATATTATTTTAACCCCTTATTTACATTTGCTATAAATTTACAGCATAACATTGATAAGGTAGTATGGAGGGGATATCCACTAAATAGGGAAAACATGGTTCAATAGAACTTGGTTTGTCCTGTAAAAGTCAATGGCCCTGTTGTGGCCTCACACAGTACCTTTCATAAGTTTTAAAAATCTAAAAAAAATTTAGTAGCTCTACATACCCTTTTTGCCATTTGACAAACAAAAAAGCTAAATATATCTGGTATTGCTACATGAGTAACAATCCTGATTCATTAAAAGATAACACTATTTATCAAACGTTGGACACTGTAGAATGAAAAATTCTATTTTATTAGGCCACATCGTATCGTCAAAAAATTAGGCATAAAAAGTTATTTAAAAAGTCATATGTATCCCAAAATAAAAACTGCACTTTAGCCAACAAAAACAAGCCCTCACTCAATCCATATACAAAAAAATAAAAGTTATTGGTCTCAGAAAATGCCACACCACAAATAAAAAAAAAAAAAGTTCCTTTTTTTAAAGTAATAAAACATGACAAAAACTCTATAGGTTTGGTACTACCAGAATTGCACCAACTTGCAGAATAAAGATAGATATAGAATAAAGATAAAAATAAGGTAATAGTATTGCTTTCCTCATCCTGCCCCACAAATATTATTTTGGGGGTTTTCAGTACAGTATATGGTGCAATAATTGGTATGATTAAAAAGTGCATCTTGTCCTGCAAAAAACAAGCCCTCATACGTCTATGTTGAATGAAAAATAAAAAAGTTGCGCCTCTTGGAAAGCTGGGACAAAAACATGGACCTAACAAACAAAAATCCATGCAGCGGGAAGGAGGCTAAATTTCTATTTTAACCTCTTAGCCCGGCAGCTAGTTTTGACCTTCCTGACATAGCCCCATCTTTTAAATCTGACGTGTGACACTTTGTGAGAATAACTTATTGACACTTTTACCTATCTATGTGATTCAGAGACTGTTTTCTTGTAACACATTGTGCTTTAAGTTAGTAAGAAATTTTGGTCTATTTAATCCTTTATTTGTTAAGGTAAAATATCAAAATATCATGAAAATTTTTAAACGTTTACCATTTTCAAACTTCAAAAATGTCTGTGTGTTAGACAAATTCCACTAAAATAGTTTATAAGTAGCATCTACCATATCGTTACTGTAAGTTGGCACAATTTTTTAAATGTCTTTTTATTGTTTTACAACATTAGGACATTAGAAATTTAGTAGCAATTTTTCACATTTCCAAGAAAACTTTTTATTAGGGTTCTTGTGAAGTCTTTTTGTACAAAATACAGCAATCCTGGTAGTGTTTTTAATCTTTATTTTTTACAGCGGTCACCACGCAGTATAAATGACATGCTAGCTTTACTCAGCAGGTTGATACGATTACAAGGAGCTCCCTACTTCTGTCTTTCCCCTATTGCAACAGATCATGGCAGTTAAGGTGTTAATCACCGGTGGCTGGAGCTCACTCTGGCCGCAACCGATGCAGCATGGGGCCAGCTCTTAATATACGGCTGGTCCCATGTCGGGAAGGGGTTAAAAGTTACAGACATTATGGAAATAAAATAATTATAAATAGGAGAAAACCAGTGTGAATAAATAAAAAATGTAATGGAGACAAATAACGAAAAAAGGATTTAACACCTAAACGCACCATAACGTTTCTGTACTTCATGTTGTCTTAGTAGTTAATGCACCATGACATACAAAAACATCCTGGCTCCCACAGCTGCGATTGGGACCGGAGACCACTGTTTAACCCCCTAGCTGTCATAGTCAATAGCAAACTCCCTCTGTCCTCCGTTGGCACCCCCCAATTGCAGGGTGCTATTGGTTGCCATGACAACTGGTGTACAAACAATGGCCTCCGGGTTGTCTATGCCATAGGCCTGTCAGGCTCTACCTGGAGGTGGAGCCCGAGAGGCTGAATGACAATATGTATTGCAGTGTATTAAACCAGTGATCTCACGATTTCACAATTCCAAATGTTTATCACTGAGAAAAATTAAAAAAGTACACATATTTGGTATCACCGCCTATAAATCCATCATGTAATTTAACCTGCACAATGAATGAACAATGGAAGACTTGTCATTTACGTTCATACTGATTCACATAAAATGGAATAAAAAGTAATAAAAAAGTCATATAATTGCAAAAGTGGCACAAATGAAAATGTCAGTTTGTCCTGCAAAAAAAAAAAGCACGTACACAGCTCAGTATATGAAAAAGTTATGGCTATCATACTACCACGATGCTTAAACACTGTTTTACACGATAAAAACATCTTTCTTTTTACATGCTACACAATAAAAAAAAATAAAAAAAAATTGATATAAATTGGGTATCGCTTTAAATTGTGTTGTCCAGAAGAGTAAAACGTCATGTATACAGCACGGTGAGTGCTGTAAAAAAATAAAAATAAGGGGCGTGGCCTGGCATGTGAAGGAACGGATGTGCTTTGGGTGAGCTCCGTCAGGGCCCTGCACAAAAGGACTGAAATCTAACTCCAAGATGAGTCCAAGGAAGACCAGGAAGGCACTGAAGGGTTCTACTGATACCTCGCTACCAAGGTTACCCATCAGCACCTTTTTGTGCCACTGGCTCACCTGACATTGGCACCGACCTCTGCTGCCTCTTCCCCGACTCGGGCGCCATCTTCCTCTGTAGAGCACGGCTCTCCCTGCACTCCCATGGGACCGGACCTCGCAAGAGCGGAGGAAGTTATGCTGGAGCCGCAGCACCCGTCGGGACTCCCGAGTGATGAGACGCTGCAGCGCTGGGAGACAGAACTGCATGACACACGGAGTGGAGGTGAGGGGGAAGCGGCTGCTGCGGAGGCTATGCATCCTGTAAGAGAGAGCTGCCCGCCACTAGGGTTCGCTCCTCTAGCAACACAGAGGCCTTCACTGAGCTTGCGTCCTGACGGGGGCGGTGGGAGAGAACACGCAGCTTAGCTCTCCTGCTCCTATGCAGCTGGACAAGAGCAACATCCCCAAGGGACACATTACTGATCTGGTCTCTTCCCACAGCCCAGAGACTTCTTGTAATTCTGACTCTCCCCCATCTGAGTATGCTCACACGAGCCCAGCTCCACTTCAGCTTCAGCAGTTGCCATTTTCTATGCCCTAGGGCAATCTTATACCACCTTCACAAGAATCAGTGCCTGATCCATTTGAAGAGTTAACTGAAGGAGCCTGTGAGCAGCAGTCACATTTTGCTTTCAGCGACTTACAGTCTGGCGCAGGGACTTCCGCTGCTGACCCCAACAAGGGCTGTCTCCATTTCAACGCAGACATGTACGTAATCTGAACCCTGTTATTACAAGAGATAAAGCCCTTCTGGTGCTCCAGGGACATCCTGAATTGCAAGCGCTTCTGACGCTCTTGCCTACTAAAAGTGACATGTCTGCACTGGCCCAGGACCTCAAAAGCGTCTGGCAACAGGACCTGTGAAAGGTCAAGTCAGATATAGTAGTCCAAATTAAGCTATAGCAACCACGATCCAGCTTGTGTGCAAAAATTGTAAATTTAGTAAATTTATTTGGGGGTTAAATTTACAAACTCACTTGGAGAAATATCGTTCCCCAGTGTTTTATTGCATTTTGGTATACATTGAATTCCATTGTCTATAATTTGTGCTAATATCGCATCCTGCCTCAAAATATTCACATTTTTGTAGAACACTTTCCTTATTTGATAGAAGTTACGACTAGAGATGGGCGAATTTCTTAAAAACTCGATTCGGTCACTTCGCCGAATTTTCCGACAAAATTCGTTTCGTGCCGAAGTAATTCGGAACGAATCGCGTTAAAAAGCAGCTATTTCCAGGCTGCACAGAGCCTGCAGGGTGCTGTAGAACATTGTGCCATGCTTAAATTTGCAGAGGGAGCTTGGTTTGGTCTTCATACAATGTTGTGTTTTAGTATGACACGCAGTGGAAGACTGCCGCGCTCTTAGAATCGCTTCACTATAAAATTCCGTGGAACACTTAAAGAGGGGCAAAAATATGACCAAAAATACTCAAGCGGGATGTAGCCTGATTAAGTCATGCCAGCGAAAGATGGAAAAAAAACAAGATGAGAGCTCAGGTGGCAACATTAGGGGACAGAGCAGTGTGGAGGTGACGGCGGCAGCCACAGCTGCATGAGGTTCAGACAGTGGACAATGAAATTCTGGAGGGGGATGGCAAAACACGAGGAAGCACCGAGTGGCACAATGACTGAGAAGCGGAGGTCACGGGCACGGCTGCAGTTGAAGGTCAGGCAGTGGCACAAGAATTCTGGAGGTGGGCAAAACAGAATTAGGCCACAGAGTGGCACTTTCACACAGTGTGGAGGTCTCGGCGGGGTAGCAGTATGAGATCAAGGGCAGTGGTCACAATGACATTCTGGAGGCGGCTAACAGTATTTAGGCCACTAGAGTGGCACTATAACACAGTGTGCGAGGTACCGGCGGGCAGGCAGTATGACGATCTGGCAGTGGCAAAATGACATTATGAGGCGGTCTAAACAGTATTAGGCCACAGAGTGGCACAATCACACAGTGTGGACGGTCACGGCGGCAAGCAGTATGAGTAGGCAGTGGCAACTAGACATTCTGGAGGCGGCCAAAACAGTATTAGGACACAGAGTGGCACAATCACACAGTGTGGAGGTCAACGGCAGGCAGCAGTATGAGTTCAGGCAGTGGCCAATGACTTCTGGAGGCGGCAAACACTATTAGGACACAGAGTGGCACATTAACTCAGTGTGGAGGTCAGGCAGGCAGCAAGTATGAGACAGGCAGTGGCACAATGACATTCTGGAGGCGGCAAAATCAGTATTTAGGCCACTGCAGTGGCACAATCTCACAGTGTGCGAGTTCCGCTGCAGCCAGCATGAGATCAGGCAGTGGCACACCAATGACATTCTGCGTGGTGGTAAACAGGAGGAAGCCACAGATTGGTAAAATGAATGAGAGCGGAGGTCCCGGCCGGCAGCAGCATGAAAGTCCGGCAGTGGCACATTGAACAGGTGCTGGAGGGACGAAGGAGTAACAGCAGCAGCATGAGGTCAGAGAGTGGCACAATGGCACAGTGTGGATGTCCGGCAACAAGCAACAGCAGCAGCAGCATGTGGTCATTGAGTGGCACAATGCCAGACCCCCACCCCCCCCCTCTTGTTCCAGGTGAGTGGCAATTCCTAGTCACTGCGTAATGATGGTGGTTGGCTGATGGAGAAACTGGCAGCTGATGTGTGGCATCAGGCGGGTGTCAGAGCATCAGAATAGTGGCTGAGGCAGGTAGTTTGAACCCCACGACTGACGCACTAAGGCTTTGGTGTGTGGAAATCCTGGCCGATCCCACGCCCTGAATTCATCTTGAACAAAGGTCAGTAGTTCCCATTTCCGTGGTCAATGCGGGATTCTCCTTGGAGGTCCTTGTAAACGATGGCCACCCGCCGCACTGTACAAACCGACTTATTGTTGTCACACTACTGGCCAGGGCAGGACCGCTTCTCCACTGCAATCTTGGAAGTGCAGGCCACACATCCAGTTTGGCTGCCCGTAAGTCAGCGGAATCTTCTAAATGTGGGGCACGAGTGCTGTCCAAGTACCGGCCTACCACCTGTTGGTTCTGGGTCTGCTCCAAGGTCCTGCTGCTGCTGGCGCCCTTGGCTGCTGGCGACTGCACTCCTCTACTTCGGAGGGTGAAGGAAGCTGCTAATCAGTGACTCCAGACATTAGGTTATATACTACTGTGGAGGGTATCTGCTCCTTACCCCCCCCCCATCTTACTACCAGCTGCCGAGGCCAGTAGTACCGTGAGCGTGAGGGAAACCACCCGGTCAGACCTGTCAGAGGAGGGGGACGAGCCGCCATAGGCAAGCGGCCAATGATTTACGGAGGATGCCTATAGCATTTGAGTTTGTATTCCCTCTCAATTGTGGGGATAAAGGCATCCCATTTTGGACCAGTAGAAGAGGGTTCCAAATTAGGGTGGTGAGCCAGAAGTCATCCTCTGCCGGTGCTGACTATTCGGCTGGTCATAGCAGGCAAATGAAGCTGCTGGGGCCTCTGCACAAATGACTCGAGGGGCTCCTGCTCCGTTTCCACTGTTTACAACCACGGTGCTTGGGTGGGTCCATCTGCCCTCATCTTCCTCATCTCATCCACTCCTCGCCAGCTGCTCCTGCTCCTACTCTCTTGTAACCTGGGTAGAAAATCCACTAATTTAACCAGACCATGCTTCTGCTCAATGTCCTCATCCTCCCTCCTCCATTTCAGTCCCCAACCGGACTCATGTGGCCACGAAATGAAGTCGCCACGTCTCCAGTTCCCCTGCCAAGACAGATTTTTCTGAATGTGTTCCAGCGAAATGATATGCAGTGGAATGACGTATCATCCCGTAGTCCTGGCGGACACTGACAAATTACGTTCGCCTCTCGAAGGCCGCAACAAACGGCAGGTGTCACGCTTTGTGCTGCCACTGGCTCGCAGCAAAGTTTCTCAGGGGATGCTTCTGTCTGCCTGGGATCATCAAAATCGTTATTGGCCTTTCTCTGTTTCATACAGTCGGTTCAACATGTGCAGGCTGAATTCCAAGCGGGTGGAATCATCGCAACATCAGAATGTGTTGGGGAGGCTGTTATGCACGCTGCACATCTCGAGGAAGGGTGTTCATGGCTTTGTACCGAATGGATTAACAGTGGCATTGCCACAGTTTCATGGCCATTTTCAAGAATGTTCTGTAAGATCGGTGGAAGACTTCAGCGAATCTTTTTCACAACCAGATTGAACTTGTGCGCCATGCAGGAGCGCATGGACCATCCCTCCTCGGTTGCCAGGCGGACACCTTGTTCTCCATTTGTTCGTCCACCATGGTTCCGATTTGAGTTGGCGCGGAGTAGAAAAGAAAATATAACCACACATCGATTTATGCTGCATGTACGCGGGAGCGGTTCCTCCCTGTGTGACTTCGTTCGCCGAGGGCAAGCCAGGTGTGATAACTGGTGGACAACGCTGTGCCACTAATCTTTTGGTATGATGGAGCAGTACTTGTTGGAGATGAGGTTAGGTTGGTGGTGGAGGAGGAGGAGGAGGCGGACATTGGTGCAGGTGCAGCGTTTGAATACGGGTGGAGGAGAATGCGGCAGTCTACTGTCACAAGTTGTTTGGTGTGCCTGGAACTGGATGCCTATACTCAAACCAGTGGGAGTAAAGGACATGTACTGACCTGAAGTAGTTACAGCTCACAGCGAACTTCCCGCGCTAGCCGTGCACTTGGAACAAACCGATAAGCTAAAGGACTGAACCCCTTCTGTTTCTACATATTTATCGATAAAGTGCTGGGTACTGCCTTTTGGAAAAGAAATTACGGCTTGGAACTCTCCATCTCGGCTCGCACCAAGCCATTAGTGTCTTGAACGGTGCAGAGTCCACCGCATTTGGAAAGGGAGGGGACTGAGTACAACATCTTGGGACAGGAGCACGGTCAGCTGCTGCAACTTAGGCTGGTTGGATAGAACGGCTGACGTTCTGCTGGTGCCATGAGTAGCGTGGGTGCAGGAGCAGGAGAATCTGGACCGGGAGTTGATGTCAAGAGAAAACAAGCTCCCTTATGCAGAGGTGGTGGAGCCTTGATGGCTGCAATGGACATGACGTGCCTACTTGGGCGCTGTGCTGATGCTGTGGAGGGCAGGTTGGACCACCACTTCTGGAGCCACGGTTTCATCCCAGGTCATTCACGGAGGATGGTTGAAGCTGACATGTGTGTCGCTGGGCCGTGGTGCCAATGTGAGCTCCTGGCCCGATTTCATTTTGCCCAAAGATTCTATCATATACCCATTATTCGGATACCTAACGAGTTGTCTTAGAAAAGAACTGCCACACAGCGCCGAGTATCGGATTTTTACCGCACAACGCTACGAATGAGGGGATCTACTGCGCCGCTGCATCGCTGAGACCCTGTGTTTGATACTTTCTTGGACCTGCGAAGCGGGTTTTTTTACCCGTGGCCGCTTGGCTCCCAACTCACACTGCTGCTATCCTGCTGACTCACGGCCTCACGACAACACTTGCTGGGCTGCGCTGCTGCCTGACGAGAAAGCTGACGCCTTTCTCCTGACGATTGATTGAAGCCCTTGGCTCACCAGGCTACCAAGTGCGCAGTCGGCCTTACATCATCATCTATTTGTGTTTCATCGTCACTGCTGTCCTTCAATCACCGGTCTTGTATGCCGAGGCTGACCTCTCACAAATTGACCTCCCATGGCCTCTCTCCACATTACATTTACTTTGGCGCCTACTGCAAGAAGCAGGCCATATTGGCCCCATCCCCATTTCCTCGTGCCATGTAGATGCTGACTGCCCTCCTCAAATTTTTCATCCTAGCTACTATAGTGTCGCTGGAGCCCAGACCACATAGTAGATCTCTGGTGAGGGATACGCGATGGGCGACAGAGGCGGGCTGAGGACAGGTTGAGGGCTCGCTGACCCGCTCCCGGCCATGCCAAAACTAATGTTGTGTCTGTGGTTCCAACCGACTCTTGGCTGGGGTGGTCAGATGTCATCTGGGAGGAAGAGGATGTCCTAGTCAACAATCAAGAACCTCTGGGGTCTGAACAAAACTCGGCCGCTAGATGACAGCGGCTTGTGGCCTCAACCGAGGTGAACAATTGCTGCGACTTCCCTTGCGTGCTGCGGCACATGGAGCCTGTTCAGGAATGTTTGGGCCACATCGCCACTCGGAGAGTGCAGAGCCTGCCACCTCTCTGTCTGCCATTCGGTTTGTTCTAAAAATGTAAAGACCACTGATTTGATGATGATATCTGTATATGATAAAATTATACACCCTGTTTTTGGACTCAATTGAACCCAGTAACTAGCTTGGGTTATCCACTTGGATAAATAAATTGCGCTCCACAATATAGGCCGAGGAATAATTTATACGCTTGTATGTGTGTTTTAAAAAACACTGTGGTTTTTTCTAAAATGTAAAAGCACAAAAGGGCTTAATTACCGTAGACATGGAATTAGGTTACAGGAAAAATTTTTATATTTTGGCGTTGAAAAAAGACGGTTTATTTTTGTCAGCACCCAAAGCAAAATATCGCTTTAATTAACCCTGGATGTTAATTGAGCAACGAATTGAGCTGCACAAACTAGTAGCTTGTAGGTGTTACTATTGCTCCGTTTTCTCACCCCTCGAACAAGAGGTACAGTTGTAATTAACCATTTGCCTTTCGATGAATTAGGCTACAGGGAAAAATGTATATATTTTGGCGTTGTATTGACGGTTTTTTTGTCAGCACACGCAAAAACAAGCTAATTAACCCCTGGAAGTTAATTGCGCCAAAGAATTGAGCACCACAAAATAGTAGCTTTGTAGCGTGTTACAATTGCGTGTTTTCTACGCAACACACCAAGAGGTTACTGTTGTAATTAACTTTGCTGTGAAATTAGGCTATCAGGAAAAATTTTGTATATTTTGCGCGTTGAATAAGCGGACGGTTGTCTTGGGGTCAGCCTCACTGCTTAAAAACGATTAATCTAACCCCTGGATGTTAATAATTGCGCCATAAGAATTGCAGCCACAAACTACGTAGCTTTGTAGCGTGTTACATTTGAGTGTGTTTTGCGCTACCGCCCACACATCAAGGGATACCAGTTGTATTAACCTTTGCTTGGAATTTAGGTAACAACGGTATTATGTATAATATTTTGGTGTTGATCAAAGACGGTTTATTTTGTCAGCACTCCAGCATAAAAAACGCTTATTTAACACATGGATGTTAAATTGCGCCAATAAATTCGGAGCCCCACATTAAATAGTAGCTTTGTGCAGCGTGTTACAATTGCGTGTTTTACGCCACTCATCAAGTGATACAGTTGTATTTACCTTGCTTGTGTAATTTGGCTACAGGAGAAATTTTATATATTTGGCGTTGAAAAAGACGGTTTATTTTTGTACTGCACACCACAAAACAATGCTTAATTAACCCTCTGGATGTAATTTGCGCAAATAGAATTGAGCAGCTCCAAAAATGAAGTGGTATTTGTATTGTAAAAACGGCTGTTTCTTTAATGAATAACAAAGGAAATGGCTTAGGTTTCCCACTGGATATTGAATGTATATGCAAGCTGCAGTGGACGCACACTGGATTCCGATCCAATACCCCCAAAAAATTAGAAAATAGTACATTAGAGTATCAGTCTCTGAGACAAGCGGGAGACACCCCACAGAAATCGCTATATAATAATTCAATCGTCAGTAAGAAGCTATCTAGCCGCGCAGCACCTTTTCATGATGAGCCAGTGAGAGGAGTGTGAGCTCCCGGCGTCGCGGCCGACTAATATAGTGCGGAGACGTCAAGAATCCGCCGGTCTCCTGGTTTGGCTTCACCTTGCACATGTCATGCAGGCTATGCCTTCTTCATCCAGAGTGCTTTGCCCCATGTAGAGCCATGGGTTCGCAGCCATTTTTTATCAATCAAAAGCACACTTTGTTCACCCGAAGTAACCCAAAGTTCGACTTTATTTTTTTAATCCGTTTTTTTTTTTACTTCTTGTTCCGAACCGAAGTTTTCCTGAAATTCTACACAAATTCCACTTCGTTAGAATCGATTCGCCCATCTCTAGTTACGACTATATGGGGTGGAAAAGACTATATTTGGTTTTTTAGAAGATTTTTTCTTATTAGGGCATAATAAAAGATTTTGTTTTTTTTAGTTTCACATTCCTTTTCTATGTTCTCAACTGTTTAGATTTATGAATCCTCTTGTTTTTGAGCCTTCCTATTATTACTTCTTTTTGTAGTCACTTTCGTTTGTGCATATTCTTCGGGACTATTATCATTTCCCAAAAGTATCGAATCTAATGCTTGGCTGTGCTGGGAAACTATATGCTCACTTAATATTGTATTACCCACTATTAGGTTTTCAACATAAGTGTGGAACTGTTCCCTTATTACGATATCCTTGTAGTGTAATTGTATATCCTACGAAACGGAAATTTCCTTCTCTGTTATGTAAAAAAATATGATATTTTAGGTTGGCAATCATGTTATTAAGGTATGAGACAAAGGTCTGGTATGTACGCACATGCGACACACACCAATAGGAGAGGTCTTCGATGTAGCGCCCATACAGAGTATGCATGACCAATGGGGTTATCCTTGCTGTATATAAACCCATGTTCCAAACCATGACATTATACAATTTCGCTATGGTGGGTGATGATGTCGCTCCCAAGTTTCAGATATTTTGGGATAGAGAAAGTGGAGCGCCCCAGCAGAGGCGGAGATTGGCAACAGCTTGTACGCGTGCACGAGGCCATTGCTGGATTACTCGAGTTAGAGACGAGAACTTCCTAGAGGTATGAATTATGTAACTGCCCTCGCATACATTACTGCTAAGTTTAACTAAATAAGATGAAAACAAGTTAAATGTGAACAGTATATTGAGTAGTTTTAAATGTAAATTTGCTTTATACGTTTTAACCAGTACATAGAGGTAGGGTTAGGCAGTGACACTGTTCCATTTGCCTTTATCTCCACCCCGCTCTTCTATTTAAAACCAGGGCATATGCACTCTAATGTAACTTAGCGTGTACAAGGCTAAGGTGTAGCCCGAAACATGTAGGTTGTAAACTTTTGCCTATGCTTTTATACCTTCTGTACATTTTTTGAATAAATTTACTACAATTTTTGCACACAAGTTGGATCGTGGTTGCTATACCTTATTTTGGACTTTAAATATATCCTGCGACTGAGGATTAAGATCCAAGCAAGTGGATGCAGCAATGTCAGATAGGAAGGCACGGTGCAAGCAGCAAGGCGGGTACGAGCTCCATCAGGGATGTTTGTTTCATTCAAGAGTTATATTTGAAAAAGCAGTCATAGGAGCATCACACCGCAAGCTAAATACTGTATATTTCATATATAAGTGCTACCTTAGCATATATTTAATTATTCTGTACAGAAGGTATATATGTTTTTAAAGCACTCTCTCACTGTGATTTATTATTAAGTCTAGCTTTCCAGATATGGACCGAAATGCAAAACTTGCACAAATATTCCAGATATACAATGTGAATACAAACAATGAAGATTGTGACTTGTTATTTAAAGATTTAGAGAAAACAAAAATAAATGAAACCAAGTTATGGTGGGATCATAATTCCCTGAGTGTTTTCCTGGAGAAAGGCGCTTATCCCACGGGGCCTTCGTTTGAAAAAAACTCCATATTTCCTATATACAGAAGATTTTATAAGTAGATGGAATCAGTTATTAACAGACTGCTCTATTAATCTGATCAAGATAATAATAGACTTTGAAACTACAAAATTGCAAGAGGTGCAACAAAAAATAGAAGACCTCACAACAAATCTACAAGCATTTAAAGAGCAGGACACATTTCAAATGCAACATGAGAGAATAAATAAAAATATAGAAGATAGAAACAATCATAATGGAAACAAAAAGGAATAAATATCAAAGGGATCAAGAAGATTATTATAATAACAGTGTATACATGGAGAACAGAAGTAAACCAAAGAAGACCCCGCTCCATGTTAAGGAACAAAAGTAAAAATATAGAAAAGAAGTTAGTCTCTCAGATATCTATCCCACGGATACAGGAACATCAGGTTCAGAAAATTCATCTATAGAAAGACCAGTTACAAGAAGTATTGGAAACACCAACAAACAAGAACACACACACAGGGAAGGAACGACAAGTATTAAAAAGAAATCCAAAAACGGGGGGGGGCAAAAGGACACACAAAAAAGAAATAAGAGATAAGGGGATTAACCAGGCACTCAATGATGTCATCATTCTCACTCCAACTATACTCACAGAACCTCAATACCAAGTATTAAAGAAAGGACTCAACAAGAGATTTCAATCTATTTAATACACTCTTGGACATTAATAAATTTGTTCGCTTATTGACAGTCAAACAACATTTTGAAGAAGAACAAAAGAAAGAGAAAGAAGAGGACATTGAAAGTGATGTGGATTTTGTAGCTCTAAGTAAAATTGAAAATGAATATGACACACTTACATTTAAAGAACAGCAGACATTGATATTGTTAAAAGATTTACAAACAGAAGATAGTGAACAAAGGTTCGACATTTCAGATATCCAGCATATTTTGAGCAACCCCTCTTACTATCCTCTCAGGTCTCGTGTTCCAGCAATGGATGCGTTTCAAACTACAATGGAAAGAGACTTGAGAAATATAGTAAAACAAAATGAAAGAAAAGGAAAACAAAAAAGTAAAAGTAATTTAAGTAGAAAGGAGTGGTTAGCCTTAAAGGAATTAAAACAAAATAAAAACCTAGTAATTAAGAAGGCAGAAAAGGGAGGAGCTACAGTTGTCCTAGATGCAGCCTTATATAAAAAGTTGGTTTTGGAGATTCTGGAAGATACACAAACTTATCAAAAATTAACAAGAGATCCTACTCAGCTGATACAAAATAAACTCACTAAATTGTTGGAAGAGGGCGTAAACATAGGAGCTATTAATGAAAAACAGAAAAATTATTTAGAAACAAAAAACCCTAGGGTCCCCATATTTTATGGGGTCCCGAAAATACACAAAAATGTTTTTCCTCCAAGCTTGTGACCTATTATTTCCAGCAATTTGAGTTTGGGAGAAAAATTGAGTAACTGGATAGATAAACTCTTACAACCGTTGGTGCAAACAGCTCCCGTTTTTTTGAGGGATAAAACTACGGTAGTGCAAACGTTTCGAAAATTCAAGTTGACATCCAATTGCACATGGTTAAGCTTGGACGTGGTAAGCTTATACTCAAGCATTCCCCAGTATTTAGTTCTCCCAGCAATAGAATTTAATCTAAAAAAGTATAGCAACTATGATGAAGGACTTCAGATTTTTATATTGAAAAGCGTGGATTTTCTATTGCAAAACAATTACTTTAAATTTGATGAGGTTTATTACATACAATTAGTGGGAGCCCCAATGGGAGCGACATCATCACCCACCATAGCGAATTTGTTTATGTCATGGTGGGAACATGGGGTTATATACAGCATGGATAACCCCTTTCGGCGAGACATACTCTGGTATGGGCTCTACATCAACGACCTATTGGTGTGGGGTCGCGATGTGGCGTTCATACCAGACTTTGTCTCATACCTTAATAAAAATGATTGCAACCTAAAATTCACATATACACATCAGGAGAAAGAAATTTCTTTCTTGGATATACAATTACCAGGAGATAGTATAAAGTGAACAGTTTCCACAACTGTGTTTAGACGACCTCATAGGGGTAATACAATATTAAGAGCAGATAGTTGCCATGTAAAGCATACATTAGATTCGATACCTTTGGGGGTAATGATAAGAGCACGAAGATTATGCACGAACAAAAGTGACTATCAAAAAGAAAAAGAAGTAATAATAGGAAGGCTCAAAACAAGAGGTTATAAATTTAATCAGCTGGAAAAAGCGGAGAAAAGAATAGAAAATAAAACACAAGATCTTTTAATATACCCTAATTCGAAAAAATAGTCTAAAAAACTACATAGTCTTTTCCACCCCATATAGTCGTAACTTCTATCAAATAAGTTAAGTGTTCTACAAAAATGTGAATATTTTGAGGCAGGATGCGGTATTAGCACAAATTATAGACAATGGAATTCAATGTATACCACAATGCAATAATACACTGGGGAATAATATTTCTCCAAGTCAGTTTGGAAATATAACCCCCAAAAAACATGGTTTTTAAATGTGGGGGGAATAGGTGCAACACTTGCCAATTTGCTGAAAGAAAAAATACGTTTAAAAGCAAAGCGACACATAAAAAGGAAGATGAAATCACAAGTTTTATCAATTTCGATACACATCATATAATATACGCAATTTTTTGTAATCAATGTGATAAATTATATATTGGAAGTAGGGTTCGCAACTACTTCCAATATAGCAGAACATATAGCTGGTATCAGGAAGGAACATATATACCAGTTAGGTGCTGTTCGGCATTTTCTTGAGAAACATGCAGGTGATATGGAAAGTTTCAGATATTTTGGGATAGAGAAAGTGGAGCGCCCCAGCAGAGGTGGAGATTGGCAACAGCTGGTGTGCGTGCGCAAGGCGTTCTGGATGCTCGAGCTAGAGACGAGAATTCCTAGAGGAATGAATTATCGTAACGACCTCGCATACATTTACTGCTAAGTAACTAAATAAGATGAAACAAGGTTAAATGAGAACAGTTTATACATAAGATTATGCCACTTCTTATAAGTAATATTATTCCCTCATCGGCACCACACGTAGGTCTCCAACCCCAACGTAAATTAGTCCAAACAAATTCGTGGGCCGTGAATATAGGTATAAAACACTGTCTTTATTCCAAAAACTTGTAAAAAACATGTAGAAAACACGTATACATACTACTTCTTTAATGCAAAACGAGAGGGATACTTATAATTTGTTGCGGAGAGAACTCTGTTCAACCACGAGTCCTATAAAACCAAGCACGGTATTTTGCTTTCCATATCCTATGGATGATCCAATGCCGGCTATTTCGTCCGTGTGGTATCCACCATTCAACGGCATCAAAGGTGTGCAGGACAACGATCCACTGCCCGCTTTCTGGGCTTACAACGGAACCCCCGGAGACCAAGCGGGAGCTGTCGGCGTGTGCGAAAGGGGAGGGGCCTCCCCGAAACGTCTCACACGCCGACAACTGGAGATGAGAGACAGGCTGGAGAACAGCGAGAAATCATTCCACATATCGGTGCGGAGTATGAATATAAAGGCGTTCAACATTCTCAGAAAAAGAGCTGAAACCTAAAAAATAAAAAAATACATAAAACAAAATCACTTTCCAATATCCTAATTCAAGAATTAGGGTATTGGAAATTGCCGGGAAATACAGTAATTCAAATTCAGAAAGCTATTCTCATTGGCCGGCATAAACCGGCTAATCAGAATAGGAGCGACAGTGAACCATTAAAACCTATGGAGAACTATTGACCAATCAGAATCAAAGGCGGGACAGTTCAAAATACAGTAAAAATGCAGAAAAGAGCGGATTGGCTGAGCTAGCGGGGGCTTGGCAAGCTCGGCCAATCAGAGCGCGAGCTACTTCTCCTATTGTAGTCTATGGAGAGATCGGCGCCATGCAATCTCGGCTCTCGGCGCCGTGCGGCATGAAGTATTAATAAAAAAAAACATTTTTATTAAGTGTAAAACATTCCAGATAAAGGGCGCTGAAACCTTCTCTAAAAATAAATCAGTTAAATCCCGAACAACGCGTTTGTCCCCGGGAGCCCGGCGCTACATAGGGAATTGCAATAGAGAGAATCGCCGGGAAATACAGTAATTCAAATTGTTTAAGCTCTTCTGAGCGACAGTGGCCCATTATATCCTATGGAGAAAAATTGACCAATCAAAATAGGAGCGACAAAGAACCATTATAACCTATGGAGAAAAATTGACCAATCATATTCAAAGGCGGGACAGTTCAAAATACATTAAAAAGGCAGAAACGAGCTGATTGGCTAAGCTGGACGAGCCCCCGTTCAACCAATCAGAGCGCGAGCTACTTTCTCATAGAAATTTCGAGCGAGCTCTGTGATTGGCTAATTTAAAAGAGGCGCGGTTATTTGGACCAATGGGAGAGCGAGCGACGCTTTTTATGGGTTTTCTAATGCAATCTGAATAAAACTTTTACAGGGCCCGAAATCAAATAAAAAAAAAAATATTACATCAAAAAAAATCAGGGTTAATTTCTGTATTTTCGTTGCACCCATTTTCATTGATCCTTGGATAACGAAAATAAAGAAATAAAAAATGATTTTATTGTTTTAATATTTTTTTTCGTTACCCCCTATATTATTCCTTAATATACACATCCGGGACAACTTCTGTAGTCTTATATTTGATTCGGCCATGTACAGTTTTATTTCAGATTGCATTTAGAAAAACCCCTAGGAGCGTCGCTCCCCTCTCCCCTTGTCCAAATAAACCGGCCTCTTTTTAAATTAGCCAATCACAGAGCTCGCTCGGAATTTCTTTTCCCCATAGAACTCTATGAGAAAGTAGCTCGCGCTCTGATTGGCGCTCTGATCGCGTTGTTCGGGATTTAACTGATTTATTTTTAGAGAAGGTTTCAGCGCTTTATCTGAGAATGATTTACACTTAATAAAAATGATTTTTGTATTAATACTTCATGCCGCACGGCACTGAGCGCCGAGATTTCAGTGCGCCGATCACTCCATAGACTAAATGGGAGAAGTAGCTCGCGCTCTGATTGGCTGGGATAGCCAACCCCCCGCTAGCTCGCCCATCAGCTCTTTTCTGTCTTTTTACTGTATTTTGAACTTCCCGACTTGATTTTGTTTGGGTCTATATTTCTCCATGGGTTTTTAAAAAGGGGACACTGTCGCCCCCTTTTTGTTTGGGTCAAAACTTCCCATATTTGAAGGGTCTTTGCGCTCCTACTTTTTGGGGGGCTTCTGCAGCCCAAATGAGAACCGCTTAAACAATTTAAATGCTGTTTTTTCCGGGCAATTTCCTCTATTGCAATTCCCTATGTAGCGCCTTTTTGGGCAAAACGCGTTTTTTAGGGTTTTAAAGTGCTTTTTTTTTTATGGGGTTTTTAGCGCTTTATCTGAAAATATTTTAACTTAAAAAAAATTATTTTTTTACATACTCCATGCCACGGCGCTGAAATTGCATTGGCCCATCTTCCATACCACAATGGAGAAGTACGGCTCTGTTTGGCGGGGATGGCAACCACCGCTAGCTCAACCAATCACTTTTTTCTGCATTTTTACTGTTTTTTGACTGTCCTGCCTTGGATTTGATTGGTTCAAAATTCTCCCTATGGGTTATAAAGGTCCCCTGTGCTCCTATTCTGAGAACCCGAGAAGCCAAGCCCCCGCTAGCTCAACCAATCAACTCTTTTCTGCATGTTACTGTATTTATGAACTGTCCGCCATTTGATTCTGATTGGTCAATCGTTCTCCCTAGGTTTTAATGGTTTCCACTGTCGCTCCTATTCTGATTGGCCGTGTTTTCTGCGGGCCAATGAGAATAGCTTTAGATTTGAATTACTGTATTTCCGGCAAATTCCAATATCCGAATTTGATTTTAGCGCCATTCTAGATTTTTGAAAAGTGATTTTTTTAAAATTATTTTTTTATTTTTGAGGTGGAGCTCTTTTCTGATAATGTTTTCGGAATCATACTCCTGCTGCATGGAGCGGAGCGCCGAGATTTCTGTCGCGATCTTCATATCTGCTTCCTTGCATGTTTCCGATTCCCTTTCTTCACTTCGCCTCTGCCCGGAGCATTTAGACCAAAATAAACTAGGTCTGCTGCGGAGCTGCCGAGCATGCTTGCACGCGCTTTGGGGCCCGGATCGTACATGCCTGGGATTTTTTCGGCGCCCCGGTCCGCCCCAACGCCTACAGCCGCCCACACTGCCCCCATTGCCCCCCTCTTCATGCGGGGCGAGCTAAAGGGGAAACGCTGCGCCAAACATGCTCCCTCGTCCAAGGGGGGATTGGGGCCCGGGGAGGCGTAGGATAACCCAAAAAAGGGGCGAAAACCCCGTTCATACATGTCCCCTTTTGTGCGAAATTAGCATCGCAGTGCTGAAAATTTTAGCGCTTTTGTGCGGGCTTACAATTGCTTATTAGGCTTTTTCATTTGGTTTATTTCTCTTTTTAGAGATGCTTGTTTAGGATTTTACATGTCTGGATGGGACGCGAGCATTGACAACAAATATATCCTTATCCCCAGCTTGTTCCCACATCTGCCGCTATGACAACGGTCCGTATGTCATCCCTTAATGTTAAGGGATTTAACATCCCTGAAAGACAGTCCCAATTTTTATATTGTATGCATAAGCAAAAGACCCAAATTATTTGCCTCCAAGAAACGCATATTATGTCCGGACACTTGGAAGTGTTCCGTATAGATACTTCTTTCTCTAGTGTCAAAGCAGCAACCCAGCTAATAAGTCCAAGAGAGTCGCTATTTTCTTCCATAAAAACCTACCTGTATGATTGATAGATTGATTGATACTAATGCCAGATATCTTTTTGTTAAATGTATCATTGAGGGATCTCTGTTTACTATTGCGAACATCTATGCCCCAAACCGGGGTCAATTCGCGTTTTTCTCCTCCATGTTAGATGAACCGAATGCCTATGCGAAGGGTAAAATTATCTTGTGTGGTGATTTCAACGTCTCTATCAACCCAAATCTCGATATGTCTTCTGGGCTCTCCTCTATCCCTTTAAATAAACTAAATAAAATAAGAAAGCTGTTACACAATATGCAGCTTACAGATGCCTGGCGCCTGACCCACCCAAATTCACGAGACTATACGTTCTACTCCCACCCCCATAAGTAGAATTGATTACATCTTCCTTCAGCATGTATTACTGCCCAACGCTAGGGATTTGTCTATAGGTAATATCTTATTATCCGACCATTCCCCAGTTCATTGTGGGATAGAGTTGCCTCGTAATGGCACCAAAAAGTTCAATTGGCGTCTTAATGAATCACTCTTTAATGACTCAGTCTGCTTATCCAACTTGACCACAACCATAGAGCGCTTTTTTGATGACCATCTCCTGGACCCTACTTCTCCGCAAATAAAATGGGAATTGTTAAAAAGCGTGGCTAGGGGGGTACTCATTAAGCATGGTGCTAGGTTAAAAAGGGAGGCCGCCGCTAAGTTATCCGGGTTATCTAGGGTGGCGACCCTAAAAGTCCTACACAAGTCCAGTTTCTCAGAGGCGGTCCTCCGTGAGCTCTTATCTACTAGGCACGAGATCCTCCTATTGTTAGACAAAAAAAATCGCTAGGTTCCGACAGCTCTGCGCAGGCACGTTCTACATGTGGGGTAACAGGCCAAGTAGAGTACTTTCTAGGGCCCTTATAGACAAAAGAGCCCCCCTTTATATCCCAACTATTAAAACCAAACAGGGAAAATTGGTCCATCTCACCTCGGAGATTCTGGATAACTTTCATGCATATTATAGAGGATTATACAATCTACAGTCAGCCCACCCCACCCCTTCCAATACACCGGTTTTGGAGGACTTGCCTACGTTTATGAAGGCCTCCTCTATTCCCGAACTTGACGCTGATAGATTTCGGGAAATGGAGGATCCCTTTACCCCTGAGGAACTTTCAAAAGCCATCTCCTCTTTGCCAGCTGGAAAAAGTCTGGGCCCAGATGGCTTTACAGCCAAGTTCTACAAAGCTTTGAAAGAGAAACTGATAGATCCCCTACTATCTTCCTTCAATTCGGTCTCTTCTACCCAACCATTCCCCCCTCTTTCCTACAAGCTCACATCTCTGTGATTCCAAAGCCAGGAAAAGACACCCTCATATGCTCCAACTATAGGCCAATTTCATTATTGAATTATTGAATGCTAAACTATACACAAAACGTCGCTAATAGGATGAACGCTATATTACCGAGGTTAATACACTTTGATCAAGTGGGCTTTGTCCCTGGTAGGGAGGCATGAGACAAAATGAAAGGCAGGTGGCCAAGGACAGCAAGACTAACCCCAAGAAATTCTTTAAGTATGTAAATGCCAAAAAGCCAAAGTCAGAGCAGTAGGACCCTTAAAAACCTGTGATGGGGGAGCTGGTCACTAGTGACCAAGAGAAGGCAGAGGTACTAAATAGGTTCTTCAACTCAGTATATACTATCAATGAATAGTAGTTGATGGGGGTGGGCCAAGTGCAGATGTAGGTGGTGCCAGTACTGTTAATACATCATCTGCTATAATTAGTTGGCTCAGTGTAGAAAAAGTCAAAGCCAAGTTAAGTAAACTGAATGTGAACAAGGCTCCAGGCCCTGATGGCATTCACCCAAGAGTTCTTAAAGAGCTCAGCTCGGTTATCTCTGTGCCCCTGTACATGATATTTAGAGATTCCCTGGTGACTGGTATAGGCAAATGTAGTTCCCATCTTCAAAAAAGGTTCTAGGGGGCGTGTCCGGATCCTGACCAAGATGGCTGCCTAGTTCAGGAGCTCCTCCGGCTCTACAGCTCTATGTGAGGCTGAATCTGCCTAAAACCTGGCGAGGACTTCTTAAAGTGACTGGAGGTGACTCCTAATACTGCCTGGACGACGTGGCCGTTTGATTTGACCTACTGGACCTGTTTTTCACCCAGCAATTTGCTCCGGAAGATCCGACAGGCCCCGCCGCGTGGTCCTGTGAGCGCCATCTTGCCACGCTCCCTGTGTGCTCTATTCCTGTATGGAGCTGTCTGAACGGGAGCAGTGGGACACTCGTCTGCATCTTACTTACCCGCAGTCTGAAGACGTGCGCTGCGCTCGGGGAAGACAAGGCCCGGTGTGATGGAGGAGGTCAGTAATAAGCCTCGGTGGCGGGCAGCTCCCGGGCTCACTGTGCGGTCTCCTCCCGCCCGACTGCACAGCCGCAGTGCTGTTCTACGGCCCACTGACCATTGGCGCAGCTCCACTCTTGCCAGCCGGACTGAATTACTGTACCACCACTTTAGGGCACCGGCGCAGCTTCCCGCTGTCTGCCTACCGGCACCCACATTGGTAGCACTGTCCCTGGACTGCTAATAGCCCGCGCGGCTCTCTTTTCTGCTCCACCAGCACTCCACGGCTCCAACACCGCTCCTGAGTCCATCAGATATAAACCCGGCTTCTCACTACTGGCCTGTCCCCACGGCTGTATAACCACTGGGGATCCCACTACGGCCCTGTGTTGCTTTGGCGCTGATCCCTGAAATTTGAGCGCAATTCTGTATTACCACAGAGATTCTGGAAAACATATTGTTGCTAAATAAGCTCTAAGAGGGCATTGCTGAAGGGACTTTTATTATCTTACAAGCAGCCTCCCCCCTCATGCATGGAAGGTGTGCGAGCGTCTGTCTTATGGGTATTTGTGCATCTGTTTAGTCTCCCAACGTATGGTACTGTGGCTTTTTTGCATGCTATGTGAATAGATGTCAATTTAAGGTGCAGCTTTCTGTCCACCTAGTGGAGAGATATATGGCTTACCACCAATCAGCTGCACTTGGGTATTTTTCTTTAATAAGCATGGGGGCCTATGTTGCCTCTATGCTGTGTTTAGTCTCCTTTCAGCTTTACTAGCAGTGAGTATGGCCATGTTTCTGTTTTTCTTCTGAGTTAACTTTTATTACCTTCCCTGAATGCGTGGGATCATCTACTAGACATCTGCAGTACCTCTGGAAAGTGGGCCTGGTTACTTGTTATTATTTGGAGCAGCTTACACCGCTGCATAATATCTTGATATACATGGCATAGCTTGGCTGGAGGGCTGAACTTTTCTCCTGCCACTAGAGGTCTCCCTCCTTTGTTAGCAACGGTCTCCTCGCCCTTTCACACTCCACAGTGCTCTTATATAGTATTTTGCTGCTCTTACAATACCGCCTAAATCCACTAAAGGTCATGGGTCCCAGAGAAAAATCGCTGACATGTCTATGATAAAACAACCGTCTTGCACAGAACCAGTACCTACCGAGGACTGCACCTCTGATACTCTTGAGGGGCGCTGGTCCCCGTCCCAGGAATCTCTTGTAGGGGATGAAGGTTTTGATCCGTCCATGACTACTGTAGATCCGGACTTAAGAGAACATATACAGCAACTTCCAACTAAAAACGACTTCAAAAACCTCGTGGCGGAAATTAAGGACGCATGTCGCTCTGAAATAGCTTCTATCCGTCAAGATCTGAAGCATATGGTAGGGCACGTGGACTCGCTGGAAAATGCTCGTGATGACACAAACAGAAGTCACTTCTCATGCCAAAGCGCTCCGCGAAACTACAAGGCGCTTAGAAGATTTTGATGACAGAGGGAGGCGCCACAATATTAGAATCAGAGGTCTTCCTGAATCAGAGGGGAAAGAGGATCTGCACGCTACTTTAAATGCAATTTTCAACTCAGTGCTAGGAGGTGAGACGGGTCATCAAATTAAGATGGACAGAGCGCACAGAGCCCTCAGACCGAGAGATCCTAGAGGCAACCCCCATGATGTTATTTGCTGTATCCAGGACTACACCTTAAAGGAACAGATAATGGCCAAAGCTAGGAACTTAAAGTGCATTGAATATAATGGGGCAAATCTCCAACTCTATCCCGAGCTCTCGTGGATCACGTTACAGAAAAGGCGCTGCCTAAAGCCTCTGCTACAAATCTTAAAAGATTGCAAAATATTATATCGCTGGGGATATCCCTTGTCCCTTTTGGCCTCAGTGAAGGGACAGACGTCAGTTCTTCGCTTCCATTCGGACTTATCTACCTTCTGCTCGAATTTGGAGATCCCCCAACCAGACATTCCAGACTGGGAGTTGGAAGACTCTGCTCAACCTTTGCCACCTGTCTGGCAGAAGGTGACACGTAAAAGGCGAAGCAACGTGTCCCCTCGCTCCTCTTCTTCAGGTGGACAAATGAGCCCTCCGGGTTGATTTTCTAGGTAACGCATTGGTAATTTCCTCACCAGGTTTTTTCTTCAGCTGACATTTTACGAGTGGAAATGTTTCCTCTCGTTCTACAGCCTCACGGTTATGATTGCTAAAACATTTTTCGTCCCCCTTTTTTTTTTTTGTGTGTTTTGTTTTGTTCTTCTCTCCCCCTCCCCCCTCTCCCTCCTCTCTCTTCCCCAATTTATCCCTTCCCCCCTTTTTTTTTTCTTCTCGTCATTTTTCAGATATCTGCCCTCGGAGCCACCCAACTAGGGCTTCTGATTGGAAGGGCCGTTTCCTCCTCCTTTTTTCTTATTTGTGTTCCCTCCTAATTTTTCCTGTTTTGGAGGTGTCACTGTTGAATTGTTCTATCTCTATTTGAACTCCACTGACTTGCTCAGTGTAAACACGATTTCTGATCCCCTTTCCGGATCTTGAGTTTATCTTAAAGATCCGGTGAAGTTTTGGGGAATTTTTCCTCTATTGCTGGTTGTTTGTTTTGTCTGTTTGTTTTCCCCCTCCCTTTTGTATGGTGTAGATTTCCTTAAGAGTCTGATGTTCATAAGTTGTGTGGATTGGCCTGTGCTTTCAGATCTTTTTTGGGTAATAAGCTCTTGCTGCTTCTGTTCCCTTTTCCTATGGCAAAGTTGATATCCATAAATGCTAAAGGTCTCAACTCTCCTATTAAGAGGCGTCTCTTGCTCACAGAATTGAAATCGCACAAAGCTGAAGTGGCTTTTATTCAAGAAACTCATTTTAACCAGGAGGGTAATTTTTCTTTCGCTAAGCGCCTATACCCACAAGCATATCTGGCCTCCCAAACGCGGAAAAAAGCTGGAGTAGCCACCTTACTCTCCAGCACCTGCCCCATCCATGTCTCTCACTCTATAATAGACCCAGGGAGGCGGTTTATTATTCTACAGGGTCTTTTTTAAAACACTCCCATAGTGCTATGCAATGTTTACGCTCCCAATCAATCTCAGCTTAAATTTTTGAAAAGGGTCCTACATAAAGTGGTAACACTCCTACCAGCCATGTTGCTTTTCGGGGGGGGATTTTAATATGTCCTTTTCCACCGCCATGGATAGGTGTTATAGTCGCCCTGTAACAGCTTCCCCCACCCAATGTGCATTTTCCCGGGTCTCCGTAAACTTATTAGACAGTTCTCTCTTTTTGACCTGTGGCGAGTAGCCCATCCAAATGATAGGTCATACCTTTCATTCGGCAGTCCACCATTCGCAATCACGGATTGACTATTTCTTTGGTAATGTTCCGACCTTGAGACGTATGGCGAATTCCGATATTGACGCTATTACATGGTCGGATCATGCAGCAATAACTCTACAGTTGACAGCAGACCATACTTCTGTTCGTAGATGTCATTGGAGGCTAACTGAAAGCATTATTAAGAAACCACAATATCGGGGTAAAATAAAGCAAGCCATCAAAGACTATTTCACAGAAAACATGGGTACTGTCTCGGCACCTACAATATTATGGGAAGCTCACAAAGCAGTAGTTAGGGGTCAGTGTATTTCTATTGGCTCCCACATTAAAAGAGATTCCGCTTCTCGACGGGTGGAGCGTCTGGCAAAGCTTAGGCAGCTAGAAACCAGTCTTGCTGAACGCCCTAATAGGAAATCTTTACGATCAATTGTTAGACTTAGAAATGAACTGAAATATCTTGCCTTGCAACACTCTGAAAAATTGCTGCTATATACCAAACAACGTTATTATGATAGAGGGAACAAAGTGCATTCCTTATTGGCCTCACAGCTATGGGGAGATACAGAGTCTCGCACTTTGCACGCTATTAGAGAGGCTGGGGGTAGGGTGGTCCATGACCCAGACCTTATAGCTCAAAGATTTAGAGAATACTTTGCTTCCCTCTATTCCCTCCCGAATACTCTGATGAAAGATCAACGCTTTTTGATCAGTTTTTAGCGTCCTGTCATTTGTCGTTCCTGTCTTCAGAAGTGGTCTCTTCCCTTAATGAGCCTATCTCGATGGAAGACATTGAGGGAGTAATTAGATCCCTCCCTCAAGGTGAAGCTCCGGGCCCGGATGGATTCACTTATTTATATTATCAGACATTCTACCCTCAATTGGCAGATACATTGATAACTATGTATAATGCTTTTTTAAATGGAGTTGAATTCCCTGAAACTATGTTACACTCATATATTACTTTGATTCCTAAGCCGGGTAAAGACCATCTGGACCCAACGAGTTTTAGACCTATAGCGCTGCTGAATGCAGATTTAAAAATTTTTACAAAGATTTTAGCTAACAGGTTAGCAATATATCTTCCTCAGGTCATTCATAAGGACCAGACTGGATTTGTGCTTTGCAGACAGGGTGCGGATAATACCAGACGGACTATTGACCTAGTTGAGGTGGTGAATCGCCGAAATCAGAGTGCCCTTTTTTTGAGTTTAGATGCCGAGAAGGCGTTTGACCACCTCGACTGGTCATTCATGTTTCGTGTTCTTCAGCGGTTCGCTATTAGAGGTCCCTTTATTACCGCATTACGAAGTCTTTATTCACGACCGTCTGCTACTATTTGCCTTCCTCATGGCTCTTCTTCAAGGTTTAAAATCTCGAATGGCACTAGACAGGGATGCCCCCTCTCCCCCTTGCTGTTTGTATTGAGCATTGAACCATTAGCTGCGGCTATCCGGCTGAATCCAAACATCAAAGGGATTGAAATTCAAAACAGAACATTTAAAATCTCCCTATATGCAGATGATATCTTATTATCCCTGACCTCCCCTCATGTCTCCTTACCCAATTTGCACTCAATCCTTAAGGATATCTGGATATAGGGTCAATTCCACTAAGACAGAAGCCTTGCTCATCAATATCGAGCCAGCTCAGCTTCAATTGCTGCAAACCAACTTTCCATATCATTGGAAAGACGACACATTAACTTATTTGGGGGTGAATATAACTCAATCATTTCAAACCTTGTATAAACATAATTATCCAGCACTTTTTACTAACATTAGGAGCTTATTGCACCAATGGCACCGCCTCTCTTTGTCCTGGTTTGAGAGGATTGCTGCTATAAAGATGGCGATCCTGCCTAAACTTCTTTATTTTTTTGAAACCCTACCAATCCCTGTATCAATCTCATATCTTAAAGCTCTTCAGTCTTCTATTTTTCAATACATATGGGCATATAAACGCCATAGAGTTCATAAGAATGTATTGCTTGCCAGTAAGGAAAATGGAGGCCTTGCTGTGCCGGATCTGGTTAAATACTATTGGGCTACCCAGCTCAGGAGGGTGCCAGCTTGGTCCTCCCTTCTGGCTTATAGTAGATGGGCTGAGATTGAAAAGCTTTGGATTGCTCCTTTTCATCCCAATTCATTACTGTGGGGCACATCTTCCTGTGGACTTGAGACGCCTCTGTTAGGACCGATGGCTCGGAGGTTTTCACTAAGCAAGGACTAATCTCTTATGACATCGTTTCTGTTTCAACCACTTTTACCTGTTAGTGTAGTGGGATTGAATATGAAACCCTGGTTCGACAAGAGACTGTTTAGAATAGCGGATATCATAGATGGAACAACAAGGAAGGTACTTTCCTTTGAGACTCTGAAGTCCGATTTTGGTTTACCTCCTACAAGTTATTTTTCATATTTACAAATAACTCACTTTATTCGACACACCTTAAAGATCACAAGAGCCTCTGACCCAACCCCCTTCGAAAGGTTATGTCGTTCAAACACATCCACCAGAGGGCTTATATCAAGCATATACTCTATGTTAATTGATCCCGATCCGACTCTCGTCCCCAGCACAGGTATATGACTCAGTGGGAGTCCAATCTGGGTGAGCCTCTCATTGTCAGATTGGCGTCTTGTATGGAAATTTGCGCATAAAACTTCAGTCTGCTCCACTACGAAGGAGAATCAGTATAAAATTATTTATTTTTGGTATCATACTCCCTCCCTCCTTCATACTTTCAACCCTACTGTTCCTGATCTGTGCTGGAGGTGTCAGATGCCAGTTGTCATAATCTGGAACGGCTCCCAGGAACAATTTGCAAAATTCGTTAGGCAACTTAACGTAAACACATTTAATCGGAGATTCACCTATGAGATAGCATATGACTCTCTACCTTTTCTCGACATTCGTATTTTCAGAAATCAAGAAGGACTTTTGTCTACCACCATTTACAGAAAACCCACGGCCACAAACTCCCTTCTACGCTGGGAGAGCTGCCATCCTTATCCCCTCAAGAAGGGTATCCCACGTGGACAGTTTTTGCGGCTGAGACACAACTGTTCATCTATTGATGATTTCAAAAAAGAGGCAGCTGACTTGAGAATGCGCTTTTTAGTTAAGGGTTATCCTGATTACGTTCTGAGACAGGCTTACCAGAATGCCCTTAAAAAAGACCGTGTCCAACTCTTAACACCGAAATCTGTCCAAAGTTCTGATACAGATACCACAATACGAATTGTAGGGACCTTTGATAATGCAGCCCCTTTGGTCCGTCAGTCCTTGAAAAAGCATTGGCACATCGGACCTTAGAGACTGCATAGACCTATCACCATCCATCTCTTACCGTAGGGGTAGAAATCTGAGAGATCATTTGGTCAATAGCCATTTCGTTCCCCCCAAAAAGGAAATGTGGCTGTCCAGGCCAAAGGGTTCCTTCAAATGCGGTAATTGTTCCTTCTGTGATTTCATGGAAAAGACAACTGAATTTACTGATGATAATGGCACAAAAACGTTCCACATTAACCAGTTTATCAATTGTAAATCATCCTTTGTTGTCTATCTGGTAACGTGCACCTGTGGATTTAGATATGTGGGTAAAACCACGAGACAACTACGTCGGAGAATCGGAGAGCATTTGGGAGATGTTCGCCATCAGATGGATACGCCCATTGCTCGACACGTACACTCTACCCATAATGGCAACCCCAAATGTCTCAAATGGAGAGGCCTAGACTGTATTGTTCCCACTCTGTGATGCGGCAATTTAGATCAACGGTTATTACAAAAAGAATGCTACTGGACTTTTACACTGAACACCAGGGCCCCCCGTGGTCTTAATGACCAATTAGATTTCAGTAGCTTTTTCTGATATGTATTCTATATATCTGATAGTATTGTAAATCGCCTTGGGACTTTCATGTATTATTTTCAAATACCATAAAGAGTTAGATATTATCTGCTATAGTTCTGTACATCTTTTGTCCCAATAAATATATTTAGGGATATCTATATATGTAGTCCCCTCAAGTGTCACATCGGGTCATGCACTCTTTAATTACATGGACATCTGAATACCATTAATTTCAATCTATTATAATCCGATGTCTATACACGTTCTGGCCTTTAGTGGGGTATATATACAGGCTTTTGCCTGTCCTCCTGCCGTCAAATGTCGCCGCACTATTTCTATAAACAGTGTTCTATTAGCCGATGCTTTAATACTGTTACCTGGCGCGCCTTGAACATAGCACAGCGATGCGCGCAATCTGCGCATGCGCCGTTACTAGGGACGCGCTTCCATCTAGCTCCCAGCCGTGGTTGCATTATACCACGTCACTGAGGCGCCGCTCCGTGCGCACGCATAAAACCACTGCTTGTTGCGTTCCTCGGCGTCTCTGATATTGACAGCCGAAGCTGTGCTGCCTTTACAGGGCGGGAGACGGACTCCACCATGAGATTCAGTAAGTCTATACACAGTGGCTTTTATCTATAAGTGAGTACTTTGCTGCAGAGTCACTTAGTGTAACTTCTTTCTTTTCTCCAACAGCTTGGTGATTGATTTGTTGTACGGACCACCGAATTGTATCATATAGGTGGTATGTAAGATGTAAAACTGTACATTTCCATTATGATGCCTACTCCTGAGTATCTCTTTTGGCACTGTAGGTATTGATATTAGTATACCCTTAGCTATCTTTAGGACTGATTCTTGTTACACACTCCTTTCATGGTCCTATTTCATTCATCTATATCTTTCTAATTGTCCCCTGAGGAAGCCAATGAAGTATTTAATGGAAAGTTGAAACATGTTGGGACGGGACTAACGCTAGGAACGATCCCTCTGGGATAGGATTAATTACACTTTTTTGCTCAGTGTCTCCTATCTTAGGGTCAGGTTGCGGACGGGAACGCCCTTATCAGGGCGATTATCCTGTGTTTGTGGTTAGGATAGGGAGAGGAAAATGGATTTATATCAGCTCACCCGTTAGTAGATAAGTCCAGTTCCCAGGAGCACGGCAGGGTGGAATCCTCACCCGAAGACAAGTAGTGAACAAAGTGCAGCCAGCTACATCCAGGACACCGGATTCAAAAATTCAATAAAACTTCCATTCTTTATTTTCAACGGATTAAAAACAATACATGGAGGAAAGCTATGTCTTTAGCGCATACTTGGCACGATGGCAGGCCACCATAGACCGACGCGTTTCGGAGATAATTCCTTAGTCGTGGTCACCTCTCTGTGGTTAGGATAGGGTATAATAGTTTAGTAGGGTTTACCCCACAAAACACTTTTCGTCTGTTCTCCCATTTATCTAGAATAAGAATAGTATATATTTTTTTACTTTTTATGGATTAAAAGTTATGTTTTAGGACCATTTTTTCCTCTTTCTTAATATTTTTTTGGAGTACATTGTGGTTAAGAGGTTTCTTTCTTTGTGCATATTAAGCTAAGATTATTTGGTTTACTTGGTCAGATGCCAGGGGGCAGATTGTCCCACATCTTTTGGGACTGTGTTATAATATATCCCTTCTGGTGTGAGGTGAGGAACTTAGTTAATGATATTATAGGTGTGAAACTTGCTATGCATCCAAAGGTGTTTCTATTAAACCTTATTGCTCACCGCCTGACTTCACCTGCTAAACAGTTGTTGCTACATATACTCCCAGCAGCCAGATGTTTAGTAGCTGGTCACTGGAAAAGGACGGCACCGCCTACTAGAACAGATGTCCTAGATCGACTAAGGGAGATAAGGAGAATGGAGTATCTCACAGCTTTGCTTAATAATAAAGTGGACTCCTTCACTGCAGTTTGGTCTTTATGGGACTATTATCTTATAGAGATTGAGACCCTACCACATTGATTACCCTGTTGCTGTAATTTACTCTGGAACATTTAGACTACTTCCCCTCTGCCCTCTTGTTTCTGTCTATGTCCTGTGTCTCTTGTATTAATATTCCGATATATTGTTAGCGCTGTATGTTATTATTTCTTGTCTAATGTATTATCGTGTATCTACGATATGTTGACATGTGTCTTTATTGAGATATTTCTGTTCAATTTATAGACAAGAAGTGTATTGTTACTATATATCTGTTTATTTGGAAAACTTTGAATAAAAATAAAGTTATATGAAAAAAAAAAAAAGATTCCAAGTCTTGCTCAGGTAATTATAGACCAGTAAGTTTAACATCTGTTGTGGGAAAAATGTTTAAGGGGCACATAAGGGACTATATACAGGAGTATGTTGACAAACACAATATTATTAGTGATTGCCAGCATCAAGGACAGACGCTGTCAGATCAATCTGATCTGTTTATATGAAAAGTTGAGTAGAAGTCTGGATAGCGGGGCAGCAGTGGATCTTGTGTTTTTAGACTTTGCAAAGGCATTCGACACTGTCCCGCATAAGCGTTTGTTAGGTAAATTAGAATCCATTGGGTTAGAGATAACAGTGTGTAATTGGATTAAAAACTGGCTGCTGGATCGTACTCAGAGAGTGGTGGTAAATGACTCCTACTCTGAGTGGTCCCCGGTTGTGAGTGGTGTGCCGCAGGGCTCAGTATTAGGTCCTCTCTTATTTAATATATTTATTAACGATATAGTGGAAGGGATTAATAGCACGGTTTCGATTTTTGCAGATGACACCAAGCTATGCAGGGTAGTGCAATCTATGGAAGATGCTCATAAATTGCAAGCAGACCTGGACACACTGAGTGCTTGGGCATCCACTTGGCAAATAAGGTTCAATGTGGATAAATGTAAGGTTCTACATCTGGGTAGAAATAATCTACAGGCATCATATGTCCTAGGGGGAGAAAAAGTTGGAGAATCGCTTGTTGAAAAAGATCTGGGCATTCTTGTAGATCATAGACTACAGAACAGCATGCAATGTCAATCAGCTGCCTCTAGGGCAAGTAAGATATTGGCGTGTATTAAAAGAGGCATGAACAAGGATGTAATATTACCGCTGTATAAAGCATTGGTGCGTCCTCACTTAGAATATGCTGTTCAGTTCTGGGCCCCAGTTTATAGAAGAGATGTAATGGAGCTAGAGAGAGTACAAAGATGAGCAACCAAACTTATAAGGGGAATGGAGCATCTTAGTTATGAGGAAAGGTTAGTAAAATTGAACTTATTTAGTCTTGAGAAAAGACGGCTTCGGGGGGGGGACATGAATAATTTATATAAATATATAAATGGTCACTACAAAAAGTATGGGAAAAATTATTTCAAGTGAAGCCTCCTCAAAAGACAATTCCCTTCGACTAGAGAAAAAAGGATTCAATCTCCAGAGGAGAAGAGCGTTCTTCACTGTAAGAACTGTGAATCTGTGGAATAGCCTGCCTGAGGAGCTGGTCACAGTAGGAACTGTAGAGAGTTTCAAGAAAGGCTTAGTTATCTACCTGGAACTAAAGAATATTAATGCGTACGTAGCGATGTAAAATTCTGGATCCTGGCTGGTGGTGGCTCTGGGGTCAGAGATATGATCTCCACTGGAGCAGATTGGTTCTTGCCTTGTGGGTTCCAGGGCATTAACCAGTGGTGAGGCTGGGCTTAAAGTCCTTGTCTCTCTCCCACACCAACATTTTCCCCACACTTGGTTGAACTTGATGGACACGTGTCTTCTTTCAACCGTACTATGTAACTATATAACACCCTGAAGACATTTGTCCTTATTCATCATGCCCAAAACACTAACACCCCGGCCATGTTGTTATCCCTAGATGTGGAAAAGGGATTTGACAGGGTGGTTTGGACTTTTTTTGAGATCTGCCCTGTCAAATGCCGGAATAGGCCCAATTTTACTACAAAAAATCTTTGCGTTATACCACAACCCGTCGGCCCAACTTAAAATAAACGGAGCCTTTTCCAAAACCCTTCATATTCGGAACGGGACACAACAGAATTGCCCATTATCGCGCCTTCTTTATGCAATTGCCATGGAATATCTTTTACAGTCCATTAGGGGAGCCTAGGAGATTAAGGGCTTACAAGTAGGAAAAGAACAGCATAAGTGTGCTGCCTTTGCGGATGACCTACTACTATATAAAACGGAACCCGAGTCCTCCTTGCCCACCCTATGAGAACTATGGATTACTGTAATTTCTTTGCGCATCTCGCCCGTGTTAGAGCAGAAATACACGGCGAAATGCGCGCCGACATTTGCCCCTGTGAACATACCCTAACTCTCCCCAGTGCTCGCCAAAGCATAGCGACGGCTACGGTCACCATCTTGGAACGAAGGACCGGAGTGTAAGGAGTGGAAACTGCGAGCTGCTGTTCTAATACCTACTGGCCGAGGGGTTTGCCTAAGCCCCGTGAAGAGGTCAGTGGTGGAGACCCACGTGCAGACAGGGAGACAGCGCGAAGCGCTCCCTGAAAGGTCTGCCATCTTGGTCACGAGGCTGCAGGCAAAGCAGAGCCCTTGAATGATAGGTACCACGTGTCTCCTAGCTGTAAATAAAGCACTGTGATCCACAAAATAGCAGACAGCACTGTGCCCTAAGCTCTCTGGAACTAGTGACAATCAGGGCTCTTCCTCACAAGGTCATATCTACCTCATACATAGTGTGAGTGATCCCTAGAACGGACACTAACTCCATTGTCACAAAATTTGTATCACCTGACAGTCCTAAGGGCTCAATTATCGCACCCTTATACAACAGTAGTGTGATCACTACACTTCAGGAAGTTTGGCGTCATTTGGTTATACTCTGACCTTGCTGAACCTCCACACAGTCACATTTACTCTCAGGACTTTGTGCCTTTCTACTAAATTGTTGAAGGGGGAAGAGGAGTGAGGAAAACAAAAAATCTTACACTACACACACATATATATATATATATATACATACACTCACCGGCCACTTTATTAGGTACACCTGTCCAACTGCTGTTAACACTTAATTTCTAATCAGCCAATCACATGGCGGCAACTCAGTGCATTTAGGCATGTAGACATGGTCAAGACAATCTCCTGCAGTTCAAACCGAGCATCAGTATGGGGAAGAAAGGTGATTTGAGTGCCTTTGAACGTGGCATGGTTGTTGGTGCCAGAAGGGCTGGTCTGAGTATTTCAGAAACTGCTGATCTCCTGGGATTTTCACGCACAACCATCTCTAGGGTTTACAGAGAATGGTCCGAAAAAGAAAAAACATCCAGTGAGCGGCAGTCCTGTGGGCGGAAATGCCTTGTTGATGCCAGAGGTCAAAGGAGAATGGGCAGACTGGTTCGAGCTGATAGAATGGCAACAGTGACTCAAATAGCCACCTGTTACAACCAAGGTAGGCAGAAGAGCATCTCTGAACGCACAGTACGGCGAACTTTGAGGCAGATGGGCTACAGCAGCAGAAGACCACACCGGGTGCCACTCCTTTCAGCTAAGAACAGGAAACTGAGGCTCCAATTTGCCCAAGCTCATCGAAATTGGACAGTAGAAGATTGGAAAAACGTTGCCTGGTCTGATGAGTCTCGATTTCTGCTGCGACATTCGGATGGTAGGGTCAGAATTTGGCGTCAACAACATGAAAGCATGGATCCATCCTGCCTTGTATCAATGGTTCAGGCTGGTGGTGGTGGTGTCATGGTGTGGGGAATAATTTCTTGGCACTCTTTGGGGCCCTTGGTACCAATTGAGCATCGTTGCAACGCCACAGCCTACCTGAGTATTGTTGCTGACCATGTCCATCCCTTTATGACCACAATGTACCCAACATCTGATGGCTACTTTCAGCAGGATAATGCGCCATGTCATAAAGCTGGAATCATCTCAGACTGGTTTCTTGAACATGAGGAATGCTTCCAGCACCTTGTTGAATCTATGCCATGAAGAATTGAGGCAGTTCTGAAGGCAAAAGGGGGTCCAACCCGTTACTAGCATGGTGTACCTAATAAAGTGGCCGGTGAGTGTATATATATATATATATATATATATATATATATATATATATATATATACATATTATATATATATATATATATATATATATATTATATTATATATACACATAAAAAGGAAGACCCTTTAGAAACTTAAGTATCTTCACAATGGGTGGAAACTCCAAGAAAAAGAACAAATCCCAACCAACTAAACTGACTGAATTCTTTCAAACGCCGTCAACTCGGTCACAAAACAGAGAAAGGCGTGCCCTTTCCCCACCTCTCTCTCGCCACCTCTAGACAAGATTCCGTGGAAATGGATCAAAATAATGCCTCGGGATCCTGTTATGCTTCTGAGCAAAACCTCTAACGTTTATTCTCATCCTTCCGAGAGACCCTCCAAAGTGACTTTAAACAAATGATGGGGGACTTCAAATCGGACATTCAAGCACTTGTCTCTCGAACAGAACAGGTCGAGGAAAAATGGCAGAGTTTGCAACATCACATAACCTCCTCATCGATGCTAATGCGGCCTTCGAAGAGGAGGTTCAGAAACTATCTTCAAAAATCCTGGATTTGGAAGATCGTTCTCGACGTACCGGGTTATGAGTGGTGTGTCCCAGGGCTCAGTATTGGGTCCTCTTTTATTTAATGTATTTATTAATGATATAGTGAAGGGGATCAATAGCACGGTTTCTATTTTTGCAGATGACACCAAGCTATGTAGGGTAGTGCAATCAATGGAAGATACTCATAAATTGCAAGCAGACCTGGACACACTGAGGCATCATATGTCCTAGGGGGAGAAAAACTTGGGAGAATCGCTTGTTGAGTAAGATCTGGTTGTTCTTGTAGATCATAGACTACAGAACAGCATGCAGCGTCAATCAGCTGCCTCTAAGGCAAGTAAGATATTGGCGTGTATTAAAAGAGGCATGGACTTATGGGACAAGGATGTAATTCTACTGCTGTATAAAGCATTGGTGCGACCCCACTTAGAATATGCTGTTCAGTTCTGGGCCCCAGTTTATAGAAAAGATGTAATGGAGCTAGAGAGAGTGCAAAGACGAGCAACCAAACTTATAAGGGGAATGGAGCATCTTAGTTATGAGGAGAGGTTAGTAGAATTTAACTTATTTAGTCTTGAGAAAAGACGGCTTCGGGGGGAAACTGATTAATTTATATAGATATATACAAAAATTATGGGGGAAAAAATATTTCAAGTAAAGCCCCCTCAAAAGACAAAGGGACATTCCCTTCGGCTAAAGAAAAAAGGATTCAATCTCCAGAGGAGAAAAGCGTGAGAACTGTAAATCTGTGGAATAGCCTGCCTGAGGAGAGTTGGGAGTTTCAAGAAAGGCTTAGATAACTACCTGGAACTAAAGAATATTAATGCGTACGTAGCTACGTAAAATTCTGGATCCTGGCTGGTGGTGGCTCTGGGGTCAGAGATGGGGTCTCCCCTGGAGCAGATTGGTTCTTGCCTTATGGGTTCAGGGCATTAACCAGTGGGGAGGCTGGGCTTAAATCCTTGTCTCCCTCCCTTCAACCACATTTTACCCACCCTTGGTTGAACGTGGATGGACACGTGTGTTTTTTCAACCGTACTATGTAATATTCGTCTCAGAGCAGAGGCGTCCCAGAATCGGTCCCCCCAGATGCACTTTCGCAATTTATAACTGACCTAGATCTTTCAGCGGGTACAATACTTAAAAGGAATTTGCCCCCTTGAACAAAATCCTGAGAGATTGCCTACCACTGGGGCTTTCCGGTCAAACTGGAAATCACTAAAGATTCATCTACTGTGGCTTGCACCACACCACCCACAGCGAAAGAAGCCTTGCTCTCGTGGGGGTTGATTGCTACTCCTTCCAATACACCTTCAAAATAAGGGGACAGCAGACCGGGTCTTATTTCACCTATATGGTCAGAGAATACTCGCCGCTTAAAATCCAGACAAAATGATTGAATATATTATTGGGCAACTGTTATTTCTTCTTACGGGCTTCTCATCTTGAGAACATTACTCACTTCCCGCTAAAAGGTTAACGATTTTATTTATTTCTGGGTCCCTTTACAGGGAACTATCCCCGATGTTTAGGATCCTTAGTTCTGGAAGGCTCCTTATTGTTACGTCAGCTGTTATGGGTTTATTTGCCATAATGTTATTACTCCATATTGCCTTTATGTTATTTTGTTTTTATGCATTGGGAATGAAGCTAGTAATTCTATAGCACTTACTTCACTATGGGGATTAAGATCATGCAAAAAGAAGAGTGCAAACCAGCTCACCTAATTCAAATGAATTCTTTCAACGCCAAACTCCCATGCTCTGACCCCGCTCCAAGTTGCATATACATAGTCCAATCAAAAGAATTCCAAGGTCGGCACCGGGGTGTAAAATGAGCGAAGGAGTCTTTATTAAAGCAGAGCTGTGAACAAATTATCAACGAATTATAAACAGTGCAAAGCAGGCAATCTTTCATTCAGAGGGATAACACTGACATGTTTCGGACGTCACTGCGTCCTTAGTCGTAGCAAAGACCAAATGAAAAGTTTGCCCTTATATGTGTAATTAAAAATCAACAACAATTAAAATTACAATTGGAATTACGACTGACCGATAACATCCTTACCTGGTATGTATGCACAGGGAGCGTGCAACAACCCATCACTGGGACGGCGTCCAGATAGGCCACGCCACCGGAAGCAGGAAAGACGAACCCAAATGGTATGTATCAGTGAAACGCAATGCGTTCCAAGGAATGGTACATCACTTACTGCGCATCATCATCGGGAATTAAAAAATAAAATAGAAAGTCAAGTGTACACAAATTGCTACAAAATATAAAATTTGGAACAAATGTATATAAGTATATATACACAGACATGACACAGGAAAATAGCAAGGAATCTTAGAACAAACCACTATATAATACAAAGTTATTATTTTGTATTTTCCATTTATTAATTAAAAGTGGAACATGATTTCCCTGCGGGAGTTTAACCCTTTGGGTACGAAAGTGTCTAGGGTAAGCATCCAATAGGCTTCCCTATCATATAGTAAATATTCTAGATTTCCTCCTCTCTTAGATTTTATGACGAGCTGTAAACCTGAAATATTTGAATTGTGACACTCAATAAAATTTTGTGAAATACTTGATTTGTTTCTGCGTGTATCATTAGTAATATCAGAGAGATGCTCAAGGAAGCGGATTCTCAATTTACATGTAGTACTACCTACATAAATTAAATTGCATAAAGTGCATTTGATAATATATATAACGTAACAAGTGTTACAATTAATATATTCTCGAACTGGAAAACTTTTGGAGCTGTCAGAATTGGAAAATTCTTTCCTCCACATTTTACAAAACCCTTATGTCGCAACCATATATTAGGGACCCTCTGAGTGGTAATCATCCTTGGGGAAAGAATGTTACCTAACGTTTTGCATTTCCTGGGAATTATCCTACACCCTCCTTGCAAAATTTGATTGAGAGTTTCATCCTCTTTTAATAAGGGTAAATACTGCAAAACTATGTTTTTAATCTTTTCAAACTGGTGACTATATCTTAATACCAGTGTTGGTTGACCATCTTCACAGGTTTGCCTGTTTTGCTGGACACGTTGGGAAAGCAGACGCTCTCTGTTTTTTTGTTCCACCTTCTTAATAGCCCTATCAAGCAACCAGTTAGGATAACCCCTGAATTTTAGCCTTTGGCAAATAATTTTTTCTTCTTTTGAATACTCATCAGGAGAACTGCAATTCCTCTTAGCCCGGGTAAGTTATCCAATGGGGATTGCTCTTTTCATATATTTTGTGTGAAAACTCCGATAATGGAGAGTTGTGTTGCCTGAAATGGGTCTACGGAATGTTTTAGAGCAAATGCTTTCCTCATGTCTACCCTCCAAAGACAAATCCAAACAGGTAATGCAACTGTCATGGGAACCATACGTAAACATTAGGTTCAACCCATTATTGTTTAAATAATCCACAAGAAGTGGTATGGCAGACACGTCCCCCTCCAAATAATGAAAAGATCGTCTATGTATCTGCCACTCCAAGTGTTCAACAAAAGGGTTGTTATCAGAAAAAATGTACATGTACTCCCACCAGGATACTGTCAAATTGGCAAGAGGAGAATATTTCGCTCCCATGGAGACACCTTTAGTTTGAAGGTAGACATTGTCCCCATACAAAAAATAGTTGTGTTTCATCAAAAAATTGGTTACATCTAGCAAAAATCCTACTAAATCAGACGGAAAGTTACTGAAAGTCTCGAGATGAAATTGTAATGCAGCCAGTGCGATGCAATATGGAATGCTGGTATACAGCGATTCCACATCGCAGCTCACCCAATGAAAATTATGGTGCCATAATTTATTTTGTAAGCTAGTAAGAACATTTTTGGTATCCTTTACGTACCCAGGCACACGACATACAAAAGGCTGCAATATACAATCGAGCCATTGGCAAAGATGCTCCATAAGGGAACCCATCCACCCATTAAGATCATGCCCCTGAATGTAAATGGGCTCAACTCCCCATTTAAGAGATCCTCTTTGTGGAGAGAGGCTTTAAAATCCAAAGCAGACGTGTTATGCGTACAAGAAACTTCCAACTTGTGCAGATTAAAGCACAAAAATTTTCCACATTCTTTCCTTACACCAACGAATTAAAAAAAAGCGGGTGTAACAATCTTTGTTAAAAACACTGTTGTGTTTCAATTCCTAGATTCAGTAATTGACCCTAAAGGTAGATTTATTATTTTACAATGCGAAATCAACTCAACCTATACCAGACTAAATTTATATGCACCAAATAACCGACAATACTCCTTTGTCTCTAAGACAATCACTGAAGCGAAAAAAATGTTGAAGAGCAAACTAATAATTTGTGGAGATTATAACATAGTAATTGATAGATCTATAGATAGATCGATAGGGAGCTCTCATTACGCTCCAGAATGCAAAAATTTCTTCTTACAAGTAAACTTACATGACCCTGGGTGACATCAGCATGCGGGGGAAATAGGTTACACTTTTTAGTCGCACTCTAAAAATACCCACTCCAGACTTGACTATTTTTTGGTGGACACAGGTGCTCTATCTAACATCATGGTAACAGAGATTGGTATCTCTACATGGTCAGACCATGCGCCTATTTTTCTCACTTTAGCGAATACCACTTACACTGGCTCTTTTACTCCGTGGAGGATCAATCATTATCTACTAAAATCTCCTACAATAGTTGCAGAATATTTTCAATTGAACTCCCCCTCATCTCCTTCTGCGGAAGCATTGTGGTATGCCCACAAGGCAGTAATTAGGGGAGTCTGTATTAAATTAGAATCTAGAGAGAAGTGAAAACGTGAACAAGCTGTCACTGATCTGCTTCAAGAATTCAATACCCTCGACAAGCAATTTAAATTGGATTCTTCACCTCTCACTAAAGAAAAATTAATGTCCAGCAGAAATAAATTACATACTCTATATCTGAGCCAAAATGAGTCCCAACTATCCATACTTAAATGGAACTTTCATATACAGGAAGACCGTCCCTGTAAATTATTAGCGAAGAGGATTAAAATATTCCAGGTAAGGAATAAAATTCCCTACATTACTAATTCAGATAAATCTAAAATTTATGACCCTCAACTTATTGCAAATGCCTTTGCGAAATATTACCAACACTTGTATAATTTAGGAGAGGACCCAACACCACCCAAAATTTCTATGAATAATATTACTGCTTTTCTAAACAAGGTCAATCTTCCTACCCCATCGGATGATCACCTATTGTTACTTAATGAACCAATCGGAATTAGAGAAATTGAGGACGTGACTAAAGCTTCTAAACTAAATAAAGCCCCTGGGGCAGATGGTCTTACAAGTGAATATTATAAATCCTGCGTTACCTTAGCCCCCACCTCTCAGCTATTTTAAAAGATATTATAAATAGGGGTGAGGCCCCTAAGGAAATGTTGTGCGCGGTAGCGACTACTATACCTAAACCAGGCAAAGCATTCGATCAGGTAGCTAATCACAGACCCATTTCATTGCTCAATTGTGACATAAAAAGTTTTTCTAAGATTATAGCAAATAGACTGAGCAGAATTCTGTCTTATATAATCAAAAAAGGTCAAGTGGGATTTGTTGAAGGCCGTCAAACCCGGGATGGAATTAGGAGGGTGCTTGATATCATTCATATGATAAACGGCTTCCATATTATCATTAGACACGCAAAAGGCCTTTGACAGGCTTAACTGCAATTATCTCAAAGAAGTACTAGTCAAGTTTTAATTTACAGGGCCAATTTTTAATGCCATTTCTTTGCTCTACTCATCGCCCTTGGCTAGAGTCCTTGACACAGGATTTCTGTCAGATACTTTCCCAATCACTAATGGCACTAGACAGGGCTGCCCACTATCCCCCCTGATATTTATAATGTGTGTAGAACACTTCTCAGAATTAGGAATTCGGCATTAATCTCTGGAATTACCATCTGCGGAACGGAACATAAAATCAGTTTGTTAGCAGATATCATCTTGATTGTATGTCAAAACCCGGTGCAATCATTAGAATCTACAAACACTAAATTTATATGCCTCTGTCTCATATTATAAGTTTAACATGGCAAAATCCAATATGCTCCCATTACACATTTCAGAACCTCAAGAACTTAGACTTACTAAATTTGGATTAATCTGGTCGGACTTGTATATTAATTATCTGGGGATCAAGATAACCCCTTCTATAGAAACCACTATTCAGCAAAATATAGCAGTTTTACATACCTCATTATCAGAGGAAATTAAGCGTCTGTCCCTCTATTCCTTATCCTGGTTAGCGAGGATAAACCTCACCAAATTGATGCTGCTTCCGCATTTTTTATATGTGTCAAGATCCCTCCCGTATCTCTTCCCGCATGCCCTGCTTAATAAACTCCAATCTCTCTTCTTCAAATTTATATGGGAATCAAAGAAACCGAGATGTGGGAAGCAATATTTATATCTTGATATTAAAAGAGGCGGTATGTCAGTCCCGAATTTAAAACTTTATAATATAGCTTCGGTTTTAGAACCCGTGTGTTTTCTATGGACATCCCCTGACACCCATCACTAGTCCCAAATTGAAAACACCTCTGCGACTCCCTTTACAGTTAAAGATTTATTGTTGGCTGAGTTACTAGATCTTAAATATACCACTCTCTTTCCATCCCTTCAACATGTCATTTGAGCCTGGGCTAGCAATGTTAAACCTAATAAATGACTTTACGTTTCTAGAACAGATTGCCTTATGTCCTTATTACACTTGGCCTCTCCGCAACTCTCGTTGCAATACTGGATATCGCAAGGACTTGTGAATATTGACCAGCAGTTTCAGGGTAATGTTCTTAAAACCTTCTCCAATTTGATGACTAACTTTGCTCTGAACGTACCAATTTTTTCAAATATTTACAGATTAGGCATATTTTGCAAAATTGGACCTGGCTGCGGAAGCCTAAAATACAAACACCGTACTCCATGTTCCTATCTGGGAAAAAAAGCTTTTGGGAGAGGACTATGTACAGTGGGGAAAAAAGTATTTAGTCAGCCACCAGTTGTGCAAGTTCTCCCACTTAAAAAGATGAGAGGCGCCTGTAATTGACATCATAGGTAGACCTCAACTATGAGAGACAAAATGAGAAAACAAATAAAGAAATCATATTGACTGATTTGGAAAGAATTTGCAAATTATGGTGGAAAATAGGTATTGGTCAATAACAAAAGTTCATCTCAATACTTTGTTATATATGCTTTGTTGGCAATGACACAGGTCAAACGTTTTGTGTAAGTCTTCACAAGGTTGGCACACACTGTTGCTGGTATGTTGGCCGATTCCTCCATGCAGATCTCCTCTAGAGTAGTGATGTTTTGGGGCTGTCACTGGGTAACACGGACTTTCAACTCTCTGCAAAGGTTTTCTATAGGGTTGAGATCCAGAGACTGGCTAGGCCACTCCAGGACCTTGAAATGCTTCTTACGAAGCCACTCCTTCGTTGCCTAACAGTAGGTATGATGTTCTTTGCATGCAACTCTTCCAAACACGACGAGTTGTGTTTCTACCAAACAGTTCTACTTTGGTTTCATCTGACCATATGACATTCTCCCAATACTCTTCTGGATCATCCAAATGTTCTCTAGCAAACTTCAGATGGGCTTGGACATGTACTGGCTTAAGCAGGAGGACACGTCTGGCACTGCAGGATATGAGTGTGTTACTGATGGTAACCTTTGTTACATTGGTCCCAGCTCTCTGCAGGTCATTCACTAGGTCCCCCCGTGTGGTTCTGTGATTTTTCCTCACCGTTCTTGTGATCATTTTGACCCCACGGGGAGAAATCTTGTGTGGAGCCCCAGATCAAGGGAGCTTATCAGTGGTCTTGTATGTCTTCAATTTTCTAATTATTGCTCCCACAGTTAATTTCTTCACACCAAGCTGCTTGCCTATTGCAGATTCCGTCTTCTCAGCCTGGTGCAGGGCTTGAATTTTATTTCTGGTGTCCTTCAACAGCTCTTTGGTCATCATAGTGGAGTTTGGAGTGTGACTGTTTGAGGTTGTCGACAGGTGTCTTTTATACTGATAAGTGCAAATAAATTCTTTCCAAATCAGACAATGTGATTTTCGGGATTTATTTTCTCATTTTGTCTCTCATAGTTAAGGTCTACCTATGATTTCAATCACAGGCCTCTCATCTTTTTAAGTGGGAGAACTTGCACAATTGGTGGCTGACTAAAAACTTTTTTTCCCCACTGTATCACGTATAACCTTCTATTAAAAGATGAAGACCAAATCAAACAGAACTATACGGTTAAGTGGAAGGAGGATTTGCAGTGTTGCTTTTCTTATGATACTTGGATGGCAGCCTCAATGACCATCACCAAACATTCCAAGTGTATAAACCACCTAGAAGTGATGAAAAAACCTAATTTAAGCTGGTATTTAACCCCTACACGAGTAGCGCACTTCTCTCAGCCTAGCTCATCATTATGTTGGAGGGGATGTGGGCACAGAGGAACTCTTCTGCAGTTGTGGTGGAATTGTCCTTCTACCTCTATCCTATAGAGACAGGTCAAGGAATTAGCATCAGACTTATTCTCAATTAAGGTTAATCTTACGCCGGCCTTTAGCACTTTTAGATATAAATTTTACGGACTTCTCAACTCCATTCAGAACAGTTCTTTATCATATCTTAATAGCAACTAGATTAGCCATAGCTAGACACTGGAAATCCCCTTCCACTCCAGACATTAAAGAGATTCTCCATAGAATAAATTTCCAGTATAGATGTGAGACATCACTCGCGATACCTCCACACTTAGGGGGGACATGTATGAAAACTGTCTTGGTCTAAGACTTTTTTTGTTGCCCATAGCAACCAGAAAGCCAGTTTCATTTTCTCAGAGCACTATATGAAATGAAAGGGGCACTCTGACTGGTTGCTATGGGCAACAAGGAAAGTCTTTGATCAAGACAGTTTTCCTACATGTGGCCCTTAGTTCCAAAAATCAAGGAAAAAATTGAGAATTTGGACAGAATCATCCTTTTTTTTAACGTAATTTGGAAATTCCATATTGAAAAATTTAGTGTGTTTGGGGTTTGGTTCTCGCCATGTTCATTTTTTTTTTTTGCTTTGTTCGATATTTTGAGCTCATATTTATGAAGACTTATATGACTTTTGAAATGTTAATTATTCTCCTCAGTCCTACTTTTGGTCCTGGCAATTTATGTGATGACCTTCGATATTCTCGATTAGATAAGGGATTATGGCTTATTTCTGTTATTTGTTTTTTCTTTTCCTTTTGATTTATGCATAAGTGTATGTTTCTTCTGTGTTTACGAAGATTGTAATGTCTTTATTTGAAAATACAAATTTAATGATAAAATGGCTTAAAGGGGTTTTGCCAGGACGTGCCTTATCTGCTAATAAGCAAATGTAAACAAGCCAAGCTGAGCTGAGAGAGCGAGAGACACAGCCAGAGCACAGAGCCGTGCATAAGGGATCGTGTGAAATGTTCACTCAAATAATCAAACTACCATTAGTGGATTCTGTATACAAAAGACAACACCTTTTCTCCACAGCAGCTTGAAAGCTTCTTCATGTTCTCTGTCATCACATAAAGCAGGGATCTACTCAGATAATCACACTACAACTAGTGGATTCTGTATACAAAAGAAAACATATTTCTACCCAGTGCCTTGAAAGCTTCTTCAGCTCCCTTTCATCAGATAAGAAGTGTTCTCTGTGCAAGCCCGGCCAGCAGCTCTTGTCAGGTCGTATCTAATAGAAGCTTTTAAGTAACTAAGGGCAGGTAAGGCAGCCTGTAGCTCTCTCAGGCTGCAATTTTTGTAATCACATATATTTAGAAAAGTGATTAAATACCTATTTTGGAGGATCCCTCATCAACATTACATCGTGGAAAAACCCCTTTAAGGAGAGTATTGTAGAGGGTGAGGATGAAAAAGCAAAACTGTTCTGTGAAGGCTGATGTCAACTCTACAATAAATGCATCTTACTACAGGCAATGTTGCCTGAACAAGATTAACCGCAGAGTATCCGAGCCAATTTTGTCCACTCCGCATTCCAAGAGTCATAATGGTTTTATTTTTCTGTCAACATAGCCATATCAGGACTTGTTTTTGTGGGACAAGTTGTGTTTTTTAATGGTAAAATTTAATGCACCATGTAACAATGAGGAGCGATAAAAATTCTTTGAGGTGTGAAAATGAAAAACAAAAAATGGCAAAGTTTTTTGTTAAAGATTTTTACATTTATTGAGCAAAAAAAAAACAAAAGTTATCTGTATTCTGTGGATCGGTATGATTTTAACAATACCTGATTTATGTAGGTTTTTATGTTTGTTGACTTTTAAAAAATAAAAACTTTCTTAAAAGTGTCAGGCGTAGCCACGTATGGAGCAGGCTCAGCAATTGAGCCCACTTCATACTCCCTTAGCGATGTCAGGACAAACCGTTCTTGGTCCGCTAAGGATTTAAAATCGACATATCACTAGTTATACATCATAGTGTTCTAAGGGAGTAAAGTAATTTGATAGACATGCCCCTATTCCTAATATTTATGGACTCTATTTTAACAATGTCTGATCAACAGGACTGGCACATAGCAAATGCTGGGGCATAATTCCAGAAGGGATTAAAAAGTGAGCCCAAAAAGTAAGCATGGGATCAGTTCAGTCAAACAAATCTTGTCAGTTGCTATGAGGAGGTAAGTTTTAGACTGGACAGGGAAACATTTTTAAATGTCATTTACTTTGTTTTTTCAAAGCATTTGATACTGTGCAACATAAAAGGTTGGTAAGTAAAATGACAAATCTTGGATTGTGAAAAACATTTGCAAGTGGCTCAGTGATAGAAATCATAGTGGTTATTAATGGGTCACCTTTACAAATGGGGTACATCAGGGGTCAATATTGGCCGCATTTTCTTTAATATACACAGCTCAAAAAATAACACTTAAACAGCACAATGTAACTCCAAGTCAATCACACTTCTGTTAAATCAACCTGTCCAGTTATGAATCAACACTGATTATAAATCAATTTGTCCAGCTGTTGTGCAAATGGAACAGAAAACGGGTAGAAATGATAGGCAATTAGTAAGACAACCCCTATAAAGAGGTGGTTCTGCAGGTGGTGAGAGACCATTTCTCTGTTCTCATCCTTATTGGCTGTTTTGATCACTTTTGTATTTTGTCATTGCTCCCACCCTTAGAGGTAGCATCTATAACCCACAGAAGTTGCTCAGGTAGTGCAGCTCATCCAGGATGGCAAATCAATGCAAGCTGTGGCAAGAAAGTTAGCTGTGTCTGTCAACACAGTGTCCAGAGCATGGAACAGACAACAGGAAACAGGCCAATACACCAGGAGATGTGGAGGGGGCTGTAGGAAGGCAAAACCCCATAAGCAGGCCCGCTTACCTCCTCCTTTGTGAAAGGAGGAACTGGGTCAGAGTCCTGCAAAATGACCTCCAGCAGGTAACTAATATTGATGTGTGTGCTCAAACTGTCAGAAAAAGACTCCATAAAGGGTTATATGAGGGCCCGACATCCACAAGTCGGTGTTGAGCTTACAGCCCAGACACCATGCAGGGTGACTGGCATTTACCAGAGAACACCAAGATTGTCAGATTCGAAATTGGCGCCCTGTGCTCTTCACAGATGAAAGCAGGTTCACACTGAGCACAGGTAACAGACGTAACAGAGTCTGGAGACACTGTGGAGAATGTTCTGCTGCCTGTAACATACTCCACCAAGACTGATTTTGCAGTGGTGTAGGGAGGCATATCTTTGGAGGGCTGCACAGCCCTCCATGTGCTGTCCAGAGGTAACCTGACTGCCATTAGGTACCAGGATGAGATCCTCAGACCCATTGTGAGACCATACCTAGGTGCAGTGGGACCTGGGTTCCTTCTGATGCATGACAATGCTAGCCCCCATGTGCCTGAAATGTGTCAGCAGTTATTGCATGATGAAGGCAATGATGCTATGGACTGGCCTGCCCGTTCCCCTGACCTGAGTCCAATCGAGCACATCTGGGACATCATGTCTCGTTCCATCCAACAACACCACGTTGCACCACAGACAGTCCACGAGCTGACGGATGCTTAAATTCAGATCTGGTAGGAGATCCCTCAGAAGAACATCCGCCGCCTCATCAGGAGCATGCCCAGGCAGTGTAAGGGAGGTCATACAGGCAAGCAGAGGCCACACAATAATGAGCCTCACTTCTTTGTCTTGAGGCATTTCCACTGAAGTTGGATCAGCCTGAAATTTTATTTTCCACTTTGATTTTGAGTATCATTCCAAATCCAGACCTCCATGGGATACAAACTCTCCCGGAAGTTCAAATCCGGCTCCAAATCGAGGCACATGCCACAAGTGAATCCTCCGCTCGGTAGCTTCAAAACACTCACTTTATTGAAAAAGGATTAAAAGACAGCAATACGAACGCGGAATTGCGTGAGTATCCCCTACAGACACGTTTCGTGCTCTTACGCCCTTGTTCACAGTAACTTGACTGCACAATACCGCCATTATTTAAAAGCAACATACAACCAATTAAGTAAAAGGTGATAATCACGTGGTTATCCTGAATACATCGGAACTTGACTATTTGGCCGGAACCTGTAGAAAAATATAGCCACAGATTCTATGGCTTGAACATGTTTTATACATGATAAAAGACTACATAGAAATATATTATTCTATATCCCCTCAGAGTAATCATCTATAAACATAGCTAATAGATATATAATAAGTCTGTACGATAATTTAATCCTTCTTGGATACGTGTTCATAATCTTAGAATCCAGAAGGCTTCTTTTTAGTTTTTTTGTCCAATTGCCGCCTCGATACGGGCATGCAATATGTTCAACGGCATAGAATCTGAAGCTTGCTAGGTTCCCCTGCTGGCATTCTAAAAAATGTTTTGCGGCACCTGACATTTGGCCTCGCTGTTTTTTTATACTTGCTATATGCTCTGAAATGCGAATCTTCAATTTACGAATAGTACTTCCTATATATTTCTTTTCACAAGTTGTACACTCAATTATATAAATGACATGATGACTATTGCAATTTAGGATGTCATTTTTCTGAAAATTGTAAATTTTTGCCACATCAGTAAAATCCCTAGTCTTTATTGCTAGCTTGCATGAGCTACATCGCTACCACCACACATAAAAAAAAAAATCTTTTGCGATAGCCATGTTTTTTTAGGGGTTACTGTATCTCTAATGAAAGTACTAGGGGATATAATATCACCCAAGGTTTTGCTTCTTCTAGGGACACATAAAATGCCTTTGTCTAACATTTGTGCTAGTATACCATCCTGTCGCAGTATGTTGAGATTTTCTCTGCTTTTTCATAATCTTTCTCTAGTGTGCAAATCCTCCTTGCTCTGATGTATTCCCCATATGGTTTGGCTTTTAAGGTGTTCCTCGAGTGGCAACTATTCGCTCTTAGGATGGAATTTCCCGCATTTGGTTTGCGGTTCAATGTGGTAATAATCATACCTAGTTCACAATATCCCCTGAGAAAAACATCTAAGAAAGGGATACCATTTCTATCCCACGTTCCAGTGAAACGTAGATTAAAATGGTTACTGTTAATATACTGGAGAAATGTTTCTATGAGCGCTACATCACGACCCCAGATGATTAACAGGTCGTCGATGTAGCGCCCATACCATAAGATGCAGTCACGAAAAGGATGATCCGTATTGTGGATAGCATGGTACACCCATTAAGCCATCGTGAGATTGGCCAGGGAGGGTGAAAAGGCAGCCCCCATAGGAGCCCCTACCAGCTGTAGGTAGAATTCATTATCAAATTTAAAATAGTTGCTACTCAAAAGATGTTCAATAGCTAATAGAACATCTATTTGAACATCTTTTGAGTAGCAACTATTTTAAATTTGATAACGAATTCTACCTACAGCTGGTAGGGGCTTCCATGGGGGCTACCTTTTCACCCTCTCTGGCCAATCTCACGATGGCTTGGTGGGAGTACCATGCCATCCACAATACGGATAATCCTTTTCTTGACTGCATTTTATGGAATGGGCGCTACATCGACGACCTGTTAATCATCTGGGGTTGCGATATAGCGCTCATAGAACCATTTCTCCAGTATATTAACAGTAACCATTTTAATCTACGTTTCACTGGAACGTGAGATAGAAATGGTATCCCTTTCTTAGATGTTTTTCTCAAGGGATATTGTGAACTAGATATGATTATTACCACATTGTACCGCAAACCAAATGCGGGAAATTCCATCCTAAGAGCAAATAGTTGCCACTTGAGGAACACCTTAAAAGCCATACCATATGGGGAATACATCAGAGCAAGGAGGATTTGCACACTAGAGAAAGATTATGAGAAAGCAGAGAAAATTATTGATGCTAGATTAGAACAAAGGGGATACAAAGCTAAAGATATGAGCAAAGCCAAGCAAAAAATACATACTAAAACACAATTACAATTGCTAGAACCTGCAAGAAAGAGAAAACAGGAAGATAAAAGTATGGATCTAAAGGATAATAAAATAGTTTTTTCTACAAAACTTAGCAGAAATTTCAGTGAAATTAAAAAAACTTTTTTGAAAAATCTCAACATACTGCGACAGGATGATATACTAGCACGAATTTTAGACAAAGGCATTTTATTTGTCCATAGAAGAAGTAGAACTTTGGGTGATATTATATCCCCTAGCACCTTCATTAGAGATAAGGTAACCCCTAAAAAACATGGCTATAACAAAAGGGTTTTTTAATGTGTTGTGGTAGCCGATGTAGCTCATGCAAGCTAGCAAAAAAGACTAGTGATTTTACTGATGTGACAAAAACAAACAACTTTAAGATAAATTACTTCCTAAATTGCAAAAGTTATCATGTCATTTATATAATTGAATGTACAACTTGTGAAAAGAAATATGTAGGAAGTACTATTCGTAAATTGAAGATTCGCATTTCAGAGCATATAGCAAGTATAAAAAAACAGCGAGGCCAAATGTCAGGTGCCGCTAAACATTTTCTAGAATGCCACCAGAGGAACCTAGCAAGCTTCAGATTCTATGCTATTGAACATATTGCATGCCCGTATCGAGGCAGCAATTGGAAAAAAAAAAACTAAGACAAAAAGAAGCCTTCTGGATTCTAAAATTAGGACTACGTATCCCTGAAGTATTAAATTATCGTACGGACTATTAGCTATATTTATAGAGGATTACTCTGAGGGGATATAGAATAATATATCTCTATATAGTTGTTTTTTTTCCCAACATGTTTTTATTGGAGAATTTTTTAAATGCAAAAAGGACAAATACAAATCTTAAAACAAGTGAATCCCCTCCACCCAGTCACAATGATCAGTTTAGTCCCAATGATTTGTGAACACAGGAGTGGAGGTTGCAATGTGACAGAGATTGCGATAACCAGTTATAGAATAAAGACTGAACACAGTCTAACAGGTTCATCTGTAAACATGACATCTACAATACAATAAAAACAACAATAAATGGTCATGGTCATTGAAGGAAGGACTATATAGCTTGACCCACCACAGGGATAAGGTCATGGGGTAATAGTCTATTCGCTAAGAGCAAGACGTAGGTGAGAGATATCTTAGGTGTCACCTAATGACGCGACCAGATCGAGCAGCCGATTGGATCAGTCATGCTGCTTCAATTGGAATCATGGCGCCTGTAACGCAAATCAGGTGCGGTTACCTGGAATCAATTAGTTGCATCCAGAGGGGACACCCCAAGATTTAGGAGGAGAATGTGAGTGGCAGAAGGGCAAAACATTAAGAATAACGAAGTGGAAGGGGAAGCCCAGGGAGAGAGGGGAGGGGGTGGGGACGCCTGGCACATCCACAAGAGAGTGAGAGATCCATTATCTCTTAAGGTATCGACAACACCACACAAGAGGGAGGTTACCAGTCGGGGTCATCTCCTGAGATTTGGTATGCCAAATACCAGGTGGTGAGACTAAAACACTGTTTGAGCTTTAATTGGATATGAGCCGGGAGTAGTCTAATGAAGTTTTTCCATAGTTGATAGAACTGTTTGCCTTTTTGTTCCTTATACAGAGAGGTTTCCACCCAGTCCATCCGGAATAGATGAGAAAGTTTTTCTAAGAATAGTTTGTGTGTTGGCAGGGATGGCTGTATCCAGCAGTGTAATATTGACTTTCTAGCTGCTGATATGTAGTATAATAGTTTCTTGTGAGGCCCAGAGAGGCTGGGGGATCCGGCGGGGAGGAGGCCGAAAATCTACCATTCAGGGGAATCAGGCCAAAGTGAAGCAAATGAGTAGTTACGAAGGAGCGAATCCGGGACCAAAATGACCTAATGTGAGGACAGGACCAGAGGCAGTGCCAGAGGTCGGCATGCGGAGAGAGGCATTTGGGACAAGCATGAGTGGAAGAAGTGCCCATCAGCTAACCCCTGTGTGGGGAGACATATGCCCTGTGGGCAATGCGAAATGCCATTTCCCAATAGGACACGGAAGGGATAAACTTCGCCGCCATCGATAAGGAATTTAGGATGTCCCCTAGGGAGATGGAGTCAATGTAGTTTGTCCATGAGGCCAGGCCTTGTGGTTTAGTGGTGTAATCCAGTAAAGGGCGGAGGGAGCCGTAATAACGTGTGATTTGGCCTTTAGATTGGTGGGTAGATACTGTCAGAGCCAGGAAGGGATCATTCCTGTCCCTGTCAGTTAAGTGTTTGATGACTTCATGCATGTAGCTACTGGCTTGTAAGTAATAAAATGGTTGAGGACCGATAGATGCAAATGCCAATTTGGCCTCGTTGAAAAGGAGAGGTCTTTTCATGTTCGGGTCCAGTAAATTGTCTATCCTTCTGATCCCTCCCAGCTGCCAGTGAGAAAACTCGCCATGCGCCCGCCCGCCCTGGAAGTATGGGTTCCCCAGGAGGGAAGTAGTAGTGAATATCTGGGTTTGAGACCCTGAAGCTGTCGCGCCTTAGTCCACACCTTTCAAGTAGTGATTATAAAGGGATTGGATTTAAAGTGCGGTGGGATGTCTGAGAATGGCATGTGTAAGAGGCTAATTAGAGCTATGTCGGGCGCTAATTGCTGATGTATGTGAATATTGGTATAAAATGAGGTATTAAGTAGCCAATCCCCAATGACACAAAGCTGAGTTGCCAAATTGTAGAGTTGAAGGTTTGGGAAGTTGATACCCCCGTTTTTCCTGGGCTGATATAGGACCCTCAAGGCTACTCTGGGTCTACGGTTATTCCATATGAATCTGAGAAAACAGGCATTGATCCATTTCACGTCTCTGGGTTTGAGGTAAATCGGGAGTGATTGGAGGATATAGAGGAGTTTGGGGAATATAATCATTTTTATTATGTTAGCCCTGCCCAGGGGTGAGAGTGTGAGATTTTTCCAGTTGTTGAAATGAGTCTCGAGGGATCTGATAAATGGTCTCACGTTTTCTGAGTAGAGGAAAGTCGCTTTTTTAGTGATTTGGACCCCTAGGTATGTCAGAGAGTTTGTTCGCCACTCAAAGGGGTATCGCTCCGCCCAAGATGGTGTCGACCTGCCCTTCAATAGGAGGGCTTCGGATTTATGTTCGTTAACCTTGAAACCCGACAGCATCTCATATGTTTGAATGTCAGATAAAATGTACGGCAAACAGTCGGCTGGGTTGGAAATGTACAGTAAGAGATCGTCAGCAAAGGCTGACAATTTGATTTCTTGGGAGCCCAGTTTAATGCCGGAGAATGGAGTCACGGTTTCCAGGTGACAAATGAGGGGGTCTATTGAGAGGTTAAAGAGGAGCAGAGAGAGAGGACAGCCCTGGCGAGTACCCCTCTGAATGGAGATTGGGCTGGAGTTGAGACCATTCACCGTGAGGATGGTGGAGGAGTGATTTTGGTTATGTTGTAAAAAAGTGAGAAAGGTGTCCCCAAAACCGCGATGGCGGAGGGTAGTGTTGAGGAGTTTCCATGACACAGAGTCGAAAGCCTTTTCGGTGTCGAGTCCCAGCAACATGGAAGTGGGTCGTCGGGAGTCGTGAGCCTGTGTTGTGGCCGCTAAAGCGGTACGTATACCTACTGTGGAATGTTTATTATGTAAGAACCCTAGCTGTGAGGGTGTAAGAAGGGGGCTTATGACAGATTGCAACTGGTCGGCTATTATTTTGGTTAGAAGTTTGTAGTCTTGATTAAGAAGAGATATGGGACGATAGGACTGAGGCAGCATCGGGTCCCTCTGCGGCTTTGGGAGGAGTATGGTTCTAGATTCATAAAAGTCTGGGGGATTTATGTGACCTTTGTATGTTGCATTGAGGTAAGTGGTCAAGGGAGCAACAATATCGGGCCTCAGGGGATTATAATATTCCGAGGGTAGACCATCTGGGCCTGGCGTTTTATGGTGAGGGAGGCAGACAAGCGCATGGCGAACCTCCATCTCGGAGATGTTGGCCTCCAGGGCCAGGTTGGCCTCTGAAGAAAGACCTGGCAGGCTTACCCCATTAGGGAAGGACCAAGTGCCCACGGAATCAGTAGGGCGTTCTTTGTAAAAGTCCGAAAAATACTGGACAAATAGGCGTTGGATCTGTGCGAGTTCCGATGTGTGCGTTTGTGTAATTGGGTCCTGTAATCTCAAGATATGAGATTTGACCTGATCTGATTTCCCTGCCTTAGCTAGTAAGGAACCGATCCTGTTACCCCAACGGAAGTATGTTCCGCTGGGCCTCAATGCCCGATTTAGCTTGGCCTTGTAAAAAGCCAACAAAGATTTTGTTGAGGTATATTTGTCCTTATTTTCCTGGGTAGGGGAGTTGATATAGTCATAGTGGGCTCGTGAGAGATCTGCATTAAGGACGGAGAATTTTTTACGTGTTTCCCGTCTTTTAAAATTTAGATAGGAGATCACGTGGCCCCTCATTACAGCCTTTGATGCTGGCCAGTAGGTGCCAATGTCCTCTATGTATTCTATATTGTCATCTTGAAAATTAACCCAGTGGGTCGTAAGATAGTTTTTAAAGTCCTCCGACTGTGCAAGGTACTAAGGTCATCTCAAATTGAAGGATCGTGGGGAGGTGTTCTGCATTGGTAGGTCAAATGTTACTGGTGCATGGTCAGAGATCAAAATATTTTCGATCTTGGCTGTGTATAGAATGAAATATGCGCACTGGTGTTAAAAAAAAAAATATTCTAGAATGACTCTTGAGGACCGCAGAGTGGAAGGTGTAATCCCTTTCGGACAGATTTAGTGTACGCCAGTGGTCACATAGGGAGAAGTGGTTCATGAGAGAGAGAACTACGGAGGTCGCCAGTAAGTCCTGTGTAGATGGGGTTGATCTATCTAAGTCCGGTTGTAGTCTCCTCCTATGACTAGTGTGTATAGTTGTTTACCCAGTAAAAAATTGAAGATGGAGGAGTAAAAGTCGGCGTTGGGGTGATTTGGGACGTAGACGTTCAGAAGGGAGTAGCGCTCGCCACAGATGATGACGTCAAGGTAAAGAAATCGTCCCGAGGGGTCTGCATGGGAGTCGTGTATCGTTGTAGAAAGGTTGCTATGGAATAAAATCGCCACACCCCGGGATTTGGAGGTGTATGAGGCAGTGTGACAACTACCCAACCAGGAAGCTTTTAAGGATCCCTGGTCCTCCTGTCACCAGTGAGTTTCCTGAAGAAATATTATTTGTGCCACCAGCCTCTTTAGGTGAGTCAACACTTTTTTTCATTTGGGTGGTGTGTTTAACCCTGCTACATTCCATGTGGCAAAGCATACAGACGTGTTAGGGTGTGTGTGGGATGTCTGTGTGGAAAAGGTAGTACTCATCCTATTCCGGATGGCGATGGTCAGGGATGCCATGGTTGTAGATCAATGGATGAGGGTCCCCTGTCCCAGCAAGCAGCAGATTCCCTCGACGTGGAACTCTTCAGATGGCCAGACGCCCCCCACATGAAGGACAGACACATTCCCTGGCTGAAGAGAACAATTAAGGAAAGAAGGGAGCCAAGAACATAACAGGACAACAAGTAACACAAGATTAGCATGCTAGCATAGAGGAAAGGGTAGGCCGGTATTAGGCCTGCAGATGGATTTAGAAACACCTCTTAGACTGGATCGAGACGACACAGGTGATGTCAAGCCTCTTCAGGGTTCTCTAAGATGATTGTTTTGCCGTTGGTGGTGACCCGAAGCCTTGCCGGGTAGAGTAGTTGGAATCAGACGTTTCGTTCGTATAGTAGACGTCAGAGTGGAGTAAAGACTTTTCTTTTGGAAGTTACTGCCGCGGAGAAGTCTTGGAAGATGAGTATGCGATTCCCATTTATGGTGAGGGAGCACTGGCTGCGGTATGCTTTCAGTACCATTTCCTTCACAGTCCAGTTAGCGTATCTGTCTATGACTTGACATGGCCTGCCATCTCCCTCCCTCCATGGTGGGCCCAAATGGTGGGCTCTTTCAATGTAGAGGGGGTCCTGTGGGAGATCCAATTTCAGCACTGACGCAAGGTCTTTGGCCAGATAGAGAGGAAGCTCCGCTGCTGGGACGGTCTCTGGTATACCGACAAAGCGCAGGTTGTTGCGACGCTCGCCTTTTTCAAGGTCTTCCAGCTTATCGCGCAGTATGATGGTTGCATTTTGGTTTTGTGAAATATAGTGCTTGTTAGATGTGATGGTGGATTCGCAGGAGACAATTCTGGTTTCGAGATCCGCAATCTTCTGAGTGTTGGCCGTTATCTGCGTTAAGGCGGAGTTGATGGATGCTTGAATCATGTCCATTCGTTTGCCGAGATATGGTGTCATGAGACGGAAGACCTCCTGCGCCACAGAAATTGCCTGTTCATTTTCAGACGATTGAGAGACTGCAGGGCTGGCTGGAGGAGATAGATTAGGAGGAGTGATGTCGCCATTGCTGAGAAGAGCTTGCGATCCCTCTGCAGTTGAGGAGTTGAGAGAGTTGGATTTTGGCATCGTTTTATTTTTCAGCGCTTGACCTCTGGTTGTTACAGAAGGAGATGGTGGCGGAGCTTGGGAGAGTTTCTTTTGTTGCTGTGTTAGCAGGGCGTAGGGATTATGTAAGAATTTGTCCATTGTGAGTGGAAGGAGAGAGAGAGATGGCAGCGGTCAGATTTGTTGGATACTCGGCCCCCCCCCCATTGTAGCTGTTCACTATTTCATGTGAGGTGGTAACCGAGGGAAAATCTGAGAAATTGTAATGTCCAGGTGTGCTCCTGTTATGGAACAGTCAAAGGAGAGAAAATGATTTCAATAAAGTAAATTTCCATCAGATGTCACTGTTGCATAGGAATAATGCTTGGTGAGCTTGGGTAGGTAGAACAAACGGTAGAACGAAAATACAAAAAAAACGTCCACTAGATGGCACTGTGAATTAACAGTTAGTCCATGGGTTTAGAACGAGACTTAAGTTATGAAATTTTTATGTTGAAAAAGAAGATAAGTGCCAAGGTAGCAATATGAGAGATTGATGGTCGCCCAGGCTCTCAATAAGGGAGTAGTAGATCTAGGAGATGATGACACTGCAGTAAGACTCTTTTGTAAGTCTTTGTGGTGCAGACTGTGGTAAGGTGAATTGAGCACCCTAAGATGGCGGGCTTTCCTGTCTAAGCAATGGCAGGGGGGGGGAGGTGAAGCCTTGAGTACAGGTCACTGCACAGTATTCTATGTTAACTGGAATTTGCTATGCGTAGTGGGGTATGCTGCAGTCGCCCCCGTTTTAAGATTTGTTGTGAGATTAAACAGTCTCTCCAGTGGTAATGGGATTAACCCCTTTCCCCACCGAGGTTGGGGTTTTTTAAAAATGGCGGTTTTTTCCCTGCCTAAAAAGGATAACAATGGAGAAAAGGGGGGGGGTGGGTGGCCCCCCGTGAGAGTTCTCCCCGTGCCCTCTAAAGGGGATTTCCCTTGCGTATCCCAGCCTTTTGTGATTGGGTTTTTAGTCCAGTGGGGTTGGTTTCCAGCAGTCCGTATTAAGTGGTGGCTGGGGGTTTCAGCTTCCCGATCACTTCGTGAAGGAGCTTAGGGTTTTGTGTCTAAGATGGCCGCTGTTCCCGCCACCGAAAGGCAGCTATTGGAGGGGGGGGGGGGGGAAGGGGAGAGGGCCCCAAAAGTACCTTTCCGTAGGGGTTAAGGGTTAATGTTCCCCCCGGGCTTAAGATGCGATACGGGGGGATTGCCGAGCCGGGGTGTTAGCCTTCAGCAGGCACGGGATGTCTCCGGGTCCTGGGTCATGCAATTCCTGGGTTGCAATTCCTCATGCAATTCCGTGTTGTACCCATGTCTTTTAATCCTTTTTCAATAAAGGGGAGTGTTTTGAAGTAGCGAGCAGGGATTCATTTGGCCGGGGTTGTGCCAAAAATTTGGAGCCGGACTTGAATTCTGGGGGGGGGTGTGGATTGCTCCCTTGGGGCCGGGGAGCTTGCTGGGGGTTTTGTCACCCCCCGTATGGATTCTGCGGGGGCTGTCAGCCCCATCTTTTTGGTGAGCCCCCCTTTTATTTAAGTTTTTGCATGTTCCTCATGGGATATATTAATTTTGAATTTCATTGATGATTTTTATGTTGTTTTTTTTTGTTTAATGTGTTTTTTTTATTTTTGTATTTTAAAACAATAGTAAATTACCAATAACGGGACTGTAAAAATTTGAAAAGGAATAAAAAGAATTTAAAACAAAGAATTATTAAACCCAAAATATTTTATATTTTTTTTTTTACTATTGCAATAATGAGAAAAAGAAACCACATTAAAAACGGGTTTTTAAAGGGGGACAATAAAAAATAGAAATTATCCAACAAGATCTGAGTAGTAAAATTGAAGTAGGATACCCGTTACTAGTAATGTTAGCACGAGAAGGAATCAAAAGTTGAAAAGACTATGTCTTGTATCCTTAGATATGTAAGTAAACCATTGTTGTGAATAACAATGAAAAACAGGTTTCAACTACAGATTACGAACTGACAGACAGAACATCAGACAAGACAAGAAGGAGGAGGGAAGCCATCCAAGAGAAATATTTCTCACTTCTATGTTCAGTGAATCCGTCTGTGTACCCTTCTAACTATTACCTTAGACTTCTTGCGCTATAATATAAAAATCCCACCTCTGCCATACTGCCTCAAATCTGTCCACTGAGTTATTTAATAAAAAGTGTTGGGGATTTCCTTTTTTCTGACTTGTTTTTTATGCTGTTCTGGGGGGGTTTCCCTGCGGCCAGATGGGGGGTTTTCCCCTTTTCCATTTAAAAAGGGATTAAAACATCTGTGCTTGTAAAATATATGAATATTAAAAATTTTCGCTTGCTTTGTTTGTGGGCGAGAAAAATTTTATTGAACAAGGCAGGGGAGGGTTTTTTCAAGGGGAAAAAAATCCATGTAGTGACCTTTTTCGTATTCCAAAATTTTCTCAAACTGCCAAAACCCTTTTTATTGCCGGGCATGTCCAAAATATATGGAATATATGTCCTTGTGAGCTCCAACACCTTCCCAAACTTTTCATCCCGAGATTGCCAGGATTAAAGTTATGCAATAGCGTCGGGGTTTAATGGTAACCAAAGGTCACCCCAATTTTATATAATATTTTTTTTTATATAACTAAAACATTTGAGGGGTCCTGCCTGCTTTAACGCCAATAAGTTTTTCCAAGTTTTCCCCCTGGGATATAGGGTCTTCCTAAAAAAAAATATTTTTTGGTGGTTTGGGTTTGGGGTGTATAGGGTGTAAATTTATTATATCTCGGGATGTCGAGTTAAGACCCTTTTTGGTTGGGGGGCCTCGTTTTTTTTAAAAAAGGCGTTCAAATTTCTAGTATTTTAAATTTTTTCCTTATCTGAATGAAAAGACTTTGCATGAAGTGTTTGATCTGTAAATTTGATAGAAAAAGCACCCCGGCAGAAGGGGCTATTTTTCCTTTAAGTGTGAAAAAACATTGTTTTTAATGTTTTATTTTTTCTCAGGCGGAAAAAATTATTTTCTAAAAACCCCTGGTTCCCCCGCTATCCCCCATAGCATCGGGAAAATAGGGAATTAAAGGGGAAATTTAAACCCCATAGACGGGGAAATTTTTGAACTTTTACCCAAATCTGTGCTTCCCCACGTGCGCCATATTTTGTAGTAAGCCCCATTGGCCCAAAAGGGTTTTGGAATCGGAGCGGGGGGACGGAGGAACCCTAAAAGTGAGTTGGGTTGGTTTTGGTTTTAACCCAATTTTCTATTTCCATCCAACGAGGGAAGTTTAGAGTGACGACCACGCCGGTATCGTCTTGGGGGTGCCCAATAGTATTTCATAACCTTCCCGGAGCGGGAAAAACCCTCCCCCCCCCCCTACTCGCTGCGAACCCGATTTACCCTATTTTGTCTTTTGTTTTCCCATATGAATCTTTAAAAGCCGCTTGTATATCTTTAAGGTCATTTTTTTGGGGGACCGCAATCGGTTGTTCAAATGGGTATAACTTTTGGGGGAATTTATGTCATTTTTAACTGCTGCAATACGACCTGTCAGGGACAGCGGGGTGTTTCATTTCTGCAGCAATTTTTAAATGTCTGGTCCACGCGAGGGAAATTTTTGTCTGTATAGGGAGGAATGTGTTTTGGTTTCTGTACCCAAAATACCGAGGGGACGTCTCTTCCAGTTAATCGATAGTTAGATTGCAATATTAATGGGGGGTCTCCCTAAACCCCCAACCGTGTGGGGCTTGGCTTTGTGTTATTAATTTTATATCCAGATAAAATCCAAAAAATTTTATCCAAGAGGGGTGCAAGTTTGGGGAGTGGATATGGGGGTGTAGTTGGGGAGTAGGATATCGTCCCCCCAAAAAGGGGGGCGCTTAAATTCCACGGTCACCCCCCAACACCCCCTTGATTGAAGTTTCGGCCTGGGGGCTGCGGCCAGCGGCCTCCACACACAAAGTTAACGGGGGAAAAAGGGGGGGGCAACCTTTCTAGTTCCTTGGCTATGTTGATAAGGGATGATGTTTCATGTGGGAGTGTTTTTTACAGCTGGGGGGTAGAATATTTTGATGAGGGCTCGCATGAAAGTCCTGATAGGCCAAAAATGTTTCATGTGAAAAATAATGACCTTTTAAAACGGGGAAATGCTTTTTCTGCATCTAACCCTAAAATTAAAGTGGTTTTGGCGAGTTTGTTAAACAAAAACAATAAGATCAAAACTCTGCGTGTGTTATCTCCCCCCTTGCCCCATTTTGAATAAACCCCACTTTGGTCTCCATAGATAATTGTGTGGCAGCCATCTTGTAAAATTAAATTTGGTAGTATTTTATTGAATATTTTTTAAATCTGCCTTTAAAGTGTAATCGGCCCAAGTTTGACCCTCAGAGGATCTTTACTGGTTTTTTGGTAAAAAGTGAAATATTAGGAAAAGCAAAAGGTAGAAAGAATGGTGGAAGAAGATGGGATTTAAAAATTTTTTACCAGAGTTTTGCCCCATTTGTTCATCTTTAAAAAATTGAAAAATATAAGTAGTCAGCCCATTGGGCCTGGCGATTTGCCCGTGGGCATCTGCTTAATTTTTCCTCTAGCTCGCTTTGTTATCTCTGATTGAGGGGATTCTACTGCTTTGCTAGTTAAACGTGGCAAAATTTCAAGAGGCAAGGAAATTATCCCGTTCTGTTGTCTTTCTTTTTTTACTGGGGGGAGGGGGTTTAGGTAAGGTTTATAGAGGTTTTTGAAAAGTTTTTTGAAAGATTTGGTTATGTGTGAAGGGTTTTTTTAAGGCAGTTCCGTCTTTTTGTCGCGTGCATGCGGGACCTTGGGGAAAGGTTCTTGTAATTTCCTAGGGGCCAGCAAGGAGTGAGTTTTGTTACCTTTTTCGTTAAAAACTTGGCGGGAGTACATTAAATTTTTTTTGTTGGATTTGCTAATCCCTCAGCTGAGCAGCGTTGCTACTATTTTTTTTTTAAGCAAAATTTTTTGATGGGGAGTTTGCTAATTCGGTTTTTTTCCCTGAGGTTAATTTTTTTGTAAGAATTCTCTCTTTAAAAAGCCCATCTCTTTTAAATTTTTTGACCCTAAAGAAATTTTAAAAGTCCTTTACTCCCCCTTATGTGCTTCCATTAATGTCAATAAAGAGGAGCCGAGCCCTGTTAAAACTGAAAGTATTTCCCAAAAAAAGTCGGGGGAAAGTTTTAGTTTTGTTCTAGATATTTAAGTAGTCCTTCATTAAGCCTCCCCGTGGCATCTACGAGTTTATTTCAAATTTACCCACGTTAGGGGAAATTGGAGCGTGAATTGACCAAAAATTATTTTGGGAATTTTACCTTCTTTTATTTTCTTTCGGGTTCGGGAATTTTAAAAAAAAAAAAAATTTACTTTTTTTCCTAGTGGGGGGGGTTTGTTTTTGGGGGGTTAGAAAAAAAAGTGTAGCACGCTTCTTGGATATAACACTCTCATAAATCAAACAATGAGTATTTTAAAATTTTTTTATGGAAAATTCTTTAGACGTTATCCTGTGCCGGGGGGGGGGATTCTAGTTTCATGGTTTTTTGTCTATGTCCCGAAAAAAACAGCATTGAAATCCCTCCCAGAGATAAGGCTGAGGGAAAAAACGAAAAATTCTTTAAAAAAATTTTTTCCCCGAATTTAACTTGTGAGACATTTGGTGCGTAGATTTATAATTTACAAGGTAAAAGGTTTTTGTACCCGATAAATAAAAATACCCCCCCCCCTGGATATTTAATACATGATTTCCCGAGGGAAAGGACAAAAGCCAGTCTCAAATAGCCAGCCAGCTTTTTTTTTCCTATCCTTCGGGATAAATTACATTTGGGTAAAGAAAATTTAAGAAATTGAAAAATTACCGTTCAATATCAAAGGTGTTTTCTTGTAGAAAAGCTATATAGGGGGGTTGGTCTTTAAAATTTTGTTTTTTAAGAGCCCCTTTTTTCTGTTTGAATTCAATCCTTGGGGGATTTAACGATAATATCTTAGCCATTTTGGGGGGAGAATTACCTTGGAAGAAACTTGATTTCCCCCAAAAGGGACTACTGGGGGGGGTTTTTGGGTTTAGACAGTTACAGGGAAACAGAGGGGGGATAGACCCCACAAGGGTAGTTCAAATAATTTGAAAAAAAAAACTCGAAAAAAACTTACAACAAACCCCTGAGTTTTATACTAGATTCTACTCTTGGGTGGGTTCTTGTTTTATTTAAAGGGGGTACTAGCACTTTTTTTTCCCAAAAAGCTTTGCTAGAAAAGGAGCAAAACCCGGAAAAAACCTAAAAAAACCCACCCTGGGGGGAGAAAAAGGGGGGGCCCCCACCCCCTCTAAACCCAAAAGATCGCTGAAAATTTTTTCCCTGACTTTTCCGCAAAAAACTGTCGCTGAGGTCAAAGGTATTTAAAAGGGGCAATTGATTAGGGAGTCATACAGGCAAAATTCTCCCCTCTTTCTCGCGAGTAAGGGGAAAAAAAAAAGGAAGGGGAGCGAGAAAGAGAAGAGGAAAAAAAAAAAAGGGGGGAATTTCAAATTCCCCTCTTTTTGTAACCCCCTATCCCCTATGACTACAGTAATAATGAGGGCTAGCATAGTATTATCATTAGATTAGTTATCTGGCATCAATTAAGTAAAGGAAGTGCATCTGTGGATCGTCCGGAATTGCACGCATCAGGGCAGTAATAATAATCAAACAAATGTCAGTCAAACATTCTCAGGAATTTGCACGTGGGGGGGCTGGGGGGTCGGATTGGTTGTTTTTGTCGAGAGATGTTTTTACTTTGTTTCCTCGCAGTGGAGTGAAATACCGGGGGGGGCGGGGCCGGGGGGGGGAAGTTTTTTTTCCCTTTTACAATTTGGGGACTGTTAGGCCGACCATTTGAGAGAGCGCGGGGAAAGGGTTTTTGGGGTTTTCGCGGGGGGGGAAAGATTTTGCTTTCCCTTTGTGGGGATTAGCATGAATGGAAAAACCCCCTTTTGTATTTAATCTCTTTCGCTGTAGTTTGGTTAGGAAGGGTTTAAGACACCGCCTTTTGTGTAGAGTTATCCACGAAAGGTCGGGGTACAGTTGAATTTGCGCCCCCTGGAATTCTATGGTTTTGCTCGCCCTTTCCTTTTTCATGATGTGCTCTTTGAGGGTGAAATCATTTATATAACATAGTAAAAAGATTATAACAGAAAATGTTGGCCCTTTGAAAAATACTGAGGGGGACAGTGAGGGCGGTGAGAAAAAAATCCCCAAACCAATTTAAACCTTTTTTTTCCCCTGTATTTACCCAGGAGGATGAGTTCCCTTTTTAAAGAGAGTGAGGTAAACCCAATTAAGTTTTTGTCTAACCAGGAAGAGTGCAGCTCTGCCCTTAGGAAATTTAAAATGACAAATCCCCAGGGGAGATGGCATACAAACCCCTGTCTAAGGAGTTTAAATGTGTCATAGATAGGCCCCTAATTCTTAATATTTTTGGCTGTTAGTAACGGGGTATGTCCCCCCCAAAGGTTTGGGGCGCATAGCAAATTTTTGGTTTCCAATTTTAAAAAAAGGGGTCAAAAAGTATCCAGGAAACTTTGGGCCCAGAAAGCTTAACCTCTGTTGTAGGTAAAAGGGTTCAAAGGTTTTCTCAGATTTTCTATCAGTATCTCATGAAAATAAATGCATAACGCCGTTCCGCAGGGTTTTTATAAAAGGATCTTTTCCTGTCAGACTAATCTCATCAGTTCTATGGGAAAGTCCGTTCTAGACGGATCAGGGTGAGGCCAAGGTTTTCATATACTAGATTTTTTTTAAAGCATTTGATACGGTCCCAAAAATTAAAAAAGGTTGGTAAATAAAGTAGAATTCTTGGATGGGGGGAAAATGTATGCAAGTGGGAAAGGGAAAAATGGCTCACTAATAGAAAACAAAAGGGTAAGTAATTAAGGGGTTACTACTCTGACGGGGTCCTGTTATTGGGGTACCACAAGGGTCAGTATTGGGCCCTATCCTCTTCATCATTTTCATTAATGATCTTAAAACATGGATTGCACAGTAGAATATCGATCTTTGCAGACGATACAAAAGCTCTGAAAAGTAATCAACACAATAGAGGTTTAATGTGTTATTACAAAGGGATCTGGATAAGTTGGGGAGGCTCTGGACAGGGAAAATGGCAGATGAGGTTTAAACACTGATAAATGCAAGGTTATGCACATGGGAAGAGAAAATCCATTACTGGATTCCCATGTTAAATGGAAAACCACTGGGTTAAACTGACATGGAGAATGACTTTCGAATCCTGGTGGACAGTAAAACTTAATTGGGTAGCAGCCAGTGTCAGGCAGCAGCTGCCAAAGCAAAATAGGATCTTTGGGGTGCATTAAAAGGGGCATAGAGTGCACATGATGAGAACTTTATTCTCCCATTATAACAAGTCACGGGTTAGCCCCACACATGGAATATTGTGTACAGTTTTGGGCACCAGTGCACAGGAAAGACATTGTAGAGCTTGAACAGGTACAAAGGCGGGCAACAAAAATAATAAAGGACTGGGGTGGACACAGTACCCAGAAAGATTGACAAGATTGGGGTTATTTAGTTTAGAGAAAAAGAAGGCCCTTTGGGTGGGGACATGATAAATATGTTTAAATACATCAAAGGTCAATATAGAGATCTCTCCCAATGATCTCAAAACGTTAGTTGAGGATCTCAAAGAAACATGTAAATCTGAATTTTCTGTCCTTCGTCAAGATCTTAAAGCAATAGCCACTAGAGTGGAAGACTTAGAGGATACGCAAGACGGCACTAGACGGTACATCTCCCAGATGCATACCTTCTTGACCTCTCAGGCTTCGGTGTTGCAGGACACTTCAGACCACTTAGAAGATCTAGATAATAGCGGTTGTCGCCACAATATAAGAGTGAGAAGACTTCCAGAGGCTAAAGGAACAGAAGATCTGCATTCGCAACTCACGGCGATCTTTAACTCTTTGGCTCGAGGAAGCCCCTTCCAATCAAATAAAAATGGGCAGAGCACAAAGGGCATTGAAGCCAAAGACAAAATCGGCAGTCCCAAGAGATTTCATGTCATATGTTTCATAGTTTCATAGTTTGTAAGGCTAAAGAAAGACAAGACGTCCATCTAGTTCAGCCTGTTTTCTAAGGTGTTGATCCAGAGGAAGGAAAAAAAACCCCAATGGGTAGAAGCCAATTGTCCTATTTTAGGAAAAATTCCTTCCCGACTCCAATCTGGCAATCAGAAAAATCCCTGGATCAATGACCCTCTCCTGAATACTAGACACTATAACTTGTTATATTATTTACGCTCCAGAAATGCATCAAAAAACCATTTTTGAACTCTGTTATTAATTCACCATGGACAATTTTTCTCTGGCAGAGAATTCCACAGTCTCACTGTTTAACAGTAAGAATCCCTTTCTATTTTTTATGTAGAAACTTTCGTTCCTCAAGACGTAGGGGAAATGCCCCCTTGTTCTAGATACAGCCCTGGGGTATAAATAAATCTTGGGAGAGATCTTATATTGACCTTTGAGGTATTTAAACTTATTTATTATGTCCCCCTGAAGCCTTTCTTTTCTCTAAACTAAATAACCCTAATTTGCTAATCTTTCTGGTATTGTAGTTCCACCCAGTCCTTTTATTATTTTTGTTGCCGCCTTTGTACCTGTTCAAGCTCTACAATGTCTTTCTCGTGCACTGGTGCCCAAAACTGTACGCAATATTCCATGTGTGGTCTAACCAGTGACTTGTATAATGGGATAATAATGTTATCATGTGCATCTATGCCCCTTTTAATGCACCCCATGATCCTATTTGCCTTGGCAGCTGCTGTCTGACACTGGCTGCTACAATTAAGTTTACTGTCCACCAGGATTCCCAAGTCCTTCTCCATGTCATTTTTACCCAGCCTTTTTCCATTTAACATGTAATCATGTAATGGATTTTTTCCTCCCCATGTGCATAACTTGCATTTATTTTGTATTAAAACTATCTGCCATTTCTCTGCCCAGGCCTCCAACTTATCCAGATCTCTTTGTAATAACACATTATCCATCTATTGTGTTAATTACTTTACAGAGTTTTAGTATCGTCTGCAAAGATCGATATTCTACTGTGCAATCCATGTGTAAGATCATTAATGAAAATTTTTAAAGAGGATAGGGCCCCAATTTACTGAGCCCTGTGGTACCCCACTAGTAACAGGGATCCAGTCTGAGTATGCACCGTTAATTACCACCCTTTTTTTTTCTATCTCTGAGCCAGTTGCTTACCCACTTGCCCCACATTTTCCCCCAGTCCAAGCATCCTCTTTTTTACTTCCCAACCTTTTATGTGGCACCGTATCAAATGCTTTAAAAAAAAAAAATCTAAGATATATGACATCCAATGCCTACCCTCGATCCAGTCTAGTACTGACTTCCTCACAGAAGCTGATGAGATTTAGTCTGACAGGACTGATCCTTCATAAACCCTTGCTGGAACGGCGTTTATACTATTATTTTCATGAGATACCCCCAGGATAGCATCTCTGAGAAAACCTTCAAACATTTTCCCCAACAACAGAGGTTAAACTTCCCGGCCTATAGTTTCCTGGATCACTTTTTAACCCTTTTTGAATATTGACACCAAAATTTGCTATGCGCCAATCCTTTGGGACATACCCCGTTATTAGACAGTCCATAAATATTAAGAATAGGGGCCTATCTATGACATCGCTTTAACTCTCTTAGGACACGTGGGTCTATACTCTCAGGGCCTCGGATTTGTCTATTTTAATCTTCTTAAGACGGTGCTGCACTTCTTCCTGGGTTAGACAAGAAACTTTTAAGTTGGAGTTTACCTCATCCCTCTGTTCAACAGGAAGGTCATCCTCCTCGGTAAATATAGTGGAGAAAAAAGTATTTAATAGGTTTGCTTTTTTTCTCTCATCGCCCTCTACTGTCTCTCCCTCAGTATTTTTTAATGGGCCAACACTATTTATATAGTTAAAAAATATTTTGGGGTTACTTTTACTTTCTATAGCAATATGTCTCTGTCTCCAGCTTTTCTTCCTTTATCTTTATTTTACATACTTTATTTTTTTCCCTATAGCTTCTTAGCGCCTCTTCACTGCCCTCCTGTTTTAGTAGATGAAAAAGCTTTATTTTTGGGTTTTTTATTGCCTTTTTTTAATCCCTGTTTATCCACAATTTGGGTTTTTTTCCTTTTTCTAATTATTTTATTACCAATAAGGTATGTACCTCTCACAGTGGTAGCCTAGGATGTCTTTTAAAAATATCCCATTTATTATTTGTTCTGCCATATTTAAACACATTGTCCAGTCAATACGGTTTAGGGCCTCTCTTAAGCAGGATAAAATTAGCCTTCCTAAAAATCCCGTGTTTTTGTGGCTCCTTGACAAAAAACTTTATTGAAGGATAAACGGAACGTATTATATTATGGTCACTATTTCCTAGGTCCCCTCAACCTGAACCTTTTTTACTCTGTAGGTCTATTAGTGAATATTAAGTCTAGAATGGCTTTTTCCCCTAGTCGGTTTATTGCACCATTTGGCAAAGGTAATTATCATTAGTTATTGCCAAAAACCTATTTCCTTTATGAGAGCTACAGGTTTCAGATTCCCAATTGATGTCTGGATAGTTAAAGTCGCCCATAATAACAACCTCATTCTGATTAGCTGCCTCATCTATTTGCCTGAAAGTACATCTTCTCTGGGTTCTGTTATATTTGGGGGCCTATAGCAGACCCCTATAAGTATTATATTATTGTTATTACCCAATGTATATTTACCCATAATGATTCCACATGTTCATTACCTGTACCTATATCTTCCCACAGTGTTGGTTTCAGACAGGATTTTACATAGAGACAGACACCTCCCCCCTTCCGGTCTTTAAGATCCCTTCTAAATAGACTGTAACCCTGTAAGTTAACCGCCCAGTCATAGCTCTCGTCCAGCCATGTCTCAGTTATCCCCACTATGTCATATTAAACCATTTCATTGTAGATTTGGCTGTACTTTTAAGATTGAATGGTGAACCTACGTCCTTAGTCATAAGTTTCTTGCATCCTCTAACACAGGGGTCCACAACTCCAGTCCTCAAGGCCCACCAACAGGTCATGTTTTCTGGCTTTCCTTAGCATTGTACAGGTGATTTCATTATGCTGCACAGGTGATTTAATTATTATCAGTGCATTTTGTGGGATATCCTGAAAACATGACCTGTTGGTGGGCCTTGAGGACTGGAGTTGGGGAACAGTGCTCTAACAGATTTTCCTCCAGGTTTGCCCTGTATTTAGCTGCATCCAACTTCACACCAACTCTGACCAGCTTCCCAATCCCAGCTGAAGAAAAGCATCCCCAGAGCATGATGCTGCCAATACCGTGCTTCACAATGGGAATGGTGGGTCCAGAGTGATATGAAGTGTTTGCTTTCCTCCACACATAGAATTTAGGCCAAAAAGTTCAACTGAAGTCTCAACTGACCAGAGCACCTTCTTCCACATGCTTGCCACGTTCCCTACATACAAACCCCCAAAAAATGAAAGACAAGCAGGACTGATTCCGATAGAAATATATGTATATCAATCTTTATTATATCACAAATTACAAAACATGATAAAAAGGAGGACTACAAACAGATCAAGCAAAAATATAGGGGGGGAGGGGTCCATGTATAAATTTAATTCTTTGGTACCTTAAGGGCGCAATGAGATGCAGGACTCCATCCAGTAACATTTTTATTTATTGTCAATTCTACCATTGTAATCTAAACGCTATCAAATTCTTTTAGATCTTCCTTTTGGCCCATTTACAATTCCCCAAAAAAAAATTTTATTTAAGCTTCCCCTTTTTCTGAAAAAGGATGCTTCCTATTATTGTTCCTTCCATCTGTGCATCTATCCTCTTACATACTTTTCTTAAGCGTTTAAGTAGTTAACTTAATACAGCTACCTAGGGATCAGAATCTCTGACACTGGTGTTTTCCCCACCAAAAGCATCTTTTTTAATAAATTTTTACATTGTTTGTTTTTAAAAATTTAAAAGGGTAATTTCCAGTATGTTAACACAAAAAAAACTGATTGTGTGTTTTATGTGCTCTTTTATATAAATGATGGTAATGGGGGAACGGAAAACTCGTTTTCAGAACGAGTCTATACCGCCAACTTTTGAAACATCTATTTATACAGATCTAATTGTTTGAATTTGATATGTCTGATGAAGTCTACTACGGATGGAAGATGAAACGTGAAGCATAATTTTTCATGCCTGTATTCTTTGCCTTAATAAAATGGCACATTTTATTGAATTAAAAATTCCTAGTGTATGGTTTAGGATTACTGAATATCTAGTGCTACTATCTTCTCTTCCTGTGTCTGAAAATCTGGATACTTCTTGATATCTACATTTATGATGAGTTCTTTGTGCAAAGACTCCCAGTTCTGGAGGATTGGTGGCAGAATAATATGCTTTAAAGTTGGGGTTTTACCACAGGGCCCAACACGGTAGCCCAAGGGAGGGACCGCCTAGGGGGCCACCCCCCTATCCTAAGGGGCGCCGTCAGGGCCCCACCCCCGCCGGGCTCCAGCCGCTGCCTGGCCTGAAGCGCCCCGTTCCTGTGACCGCTTCTGCGGAGCAGAGAGCAAGGGGCCCCCCCCCAAAGACATTGGGGGGCCCCCCCCCCCCCCCCCCCCGGGGGGGAGGATCGTTTAAATCCTCCGGTGACGAAAGGGCCAAACACGGGGGGCCCGCCGGGTCCTCACAGCGCTGAGGACCGCCGGGGCCCCGGCGCCCCCAGCCGGCAGCGTCGAAAAGGGACTTTATTCATCGGACCCCTGCCTCTCCTCGGCGAAATAGCCAGTCACGGGCCCGTGCGCCCGAGGAGCTGCCGAGGAGCGCGCGGCTGAAGGGGAAACAGAAGGGGAAAGCGCGCCCCCGGGGAAATTGGGTAAGTAAAATTTTTGTTGTTTTTTAATTCCCCTGCCTGTGGCCCCCTATATCCTGCCTCCCGGCCCCCCATAATGCCGCCTGTGGCCCCCTATTTTTCCCTGCCTGGGCCCCCAAAAACGCCTCCCCTGGGGCCCCCCACACGCCTCCCTTTGGGGCCCCCATATCCCGCCTGGGGCCCCCTTTTTTTTTTAAAATCCCTGCCTTTCCCCCCCCTATATTCTGCCTGGGGCCCCCCCACACGCCTGCCTTTTGGCCCCTATATCCCCCCTCGGGGGCCCCTATAATGCCTGCCTGCGGCCCCCATAATCCTGCCTCCCGGGCCCCCCCTATATCCCCCTGGGGCCCCCATAATGCCTCCCCCTGGGCCCCTATACCCGCCTGGGGCCCCCAAAATCCTGCCTGTACCCCCCATAAGCCTGCCTGCGGCCCCCATTTGCCTTGGCCGGGGCCCCCCAAAAGGGCCTCCCCGGGGCCCCCCTTATATCGCCTGCCGGGGCCACCTAAATCCCTCCCCGGGCGCCCCCTATATTTCCCCTTTTGGCCCCCTATATCCTGCCTGTGGCCCCCTAAAACCTCCCCTGGGGCCCCTATAATGCCTTCCTGGGGGCCCCCCTATAATGCCTCCTTTGGCGGCCCCCAAATAAAACCTCCTGCGCCCCCCAATAATCCCCTCCTGCGGCCCCCTATATGCCTCCCGGGGTGCCCCAAAATTACCCAGTCTGGGTCCCCATCCCCGCCCTGCCTGTGGCCCCCTTTACCCCTCCCTTTGACCCCCCCCATAACGGCTGCCTGGGGCCCCTATTTCCCCTGCCTGGGGCCCCCCTTACCCTCCCCTGACCCCTGACGGTTTTCCCTTTTGTGGCCCCAAAAAAAAAACCCTGCCTGGGCCCCCAAAAACCCTTTCCCCGGTCCCCCCCAAAACGCCTCCCTGGGGGCCCCCATACGTCCCTGCCTGGTGCCCCCAAAAACCCCTTTCCCGGGGCCCCCATAAAACGCCGGGTCGGGCCCCATACGCCTTTTCCGGGTCCCCAAAACCCCTTTCCTGAGCCCCCATAAAAAAAGGGCTCCCTGTGGCCCCAAAATCCCTTTTCCTTTTTCCCCCAAAATCCCCTGCCTGTACCCCCCAAACGCCGCCGAACCCCTAGCTAAATATTTGCCCTGAGCTCCTAGCTATATACCTGCCTGAGTGCCCCAATATTTTAAAAACCTACCTGTCAAAGGGGGACATTTTCAATATACCCCGACTGAGAGGGCATATCTAAAAAACCTTTCTAAACCTGGGGGACTTAATATCCCCTAAAAATTAAGGATTTTACGGAAATGTGAGGATCTAAAAATATTTGTGTCCAAATCCAGGGAAAGGGAGTTTTTGGCCGGAGCAATCACTTTAAGGGTAAACCGGGAGGGAAAAAAAGGGGAAAAGGGTGAACGACGCTGATCAGAAAAAAAAAAAAAGTCTCCTTTGAGTCATTTAAATGTAACGCATTTAAATCATTTATTTTCGCAAAAGGTTACATACAACAAGTATCAAACCACTTTCTGGCCCAACGAAATGGGGGTTGGGTATATTTCGGCAGAGCGTCAAACGACAACTAGTATCTACCACTATCTGGTCCTGTTTTCCCGGGGTATATTTTAAATCAGAGCCTATGAACAGCTATAGTCACTTTGGGGGGGTAGGCTTTTGGGGCCCGGGTCTGGCAAAATTTAAATTTGAGCCTTAAGTAAAAATAGTTTTGGGCCTTTTTTTCCGTAAGTTTTTTTTTGTAAAAAATCATTTTTTGGTATTTGCTCCATTATTGTGGATTATTTAGGGGATTGTTTTTGGGGGAAAATTGCACTGTCAAAGGAGGGGACTTTTTTAAAATGAAAATTTGTCGGGGCTGATTTTCTTTGGCAGTGATGCTGAGGAGATGAGGGGAGCTAGGGGAAAATTTGAAAAAAATTAAAGTGAAGGACCGGCGCGGGGGGTGAGAGGAATTGTGGTGTGTGGGGGGTATTTTTTTTGAGGAGGAGGGGGGGGGGGGGGGGCCTTTTGGCGTACTCCCCAGGCACCAAAATCCTTGTCCCGGCCCCTGGACCATTGGGCAACCTAGTATTTTTTGATTTTGTTTTTTTAACCCTTAAGACCGTGTGTAATGCATTAGGTGCGACTGTTCTTTTTCCTCCAGCTCTACAGCACAATTTATTGATTCTAAATTCATCAAGAGAGGAGCTAGTATAAGTAACAATACAAGTATAAAGTGCAAGTGCAGTGATATGTAAATACTATTACCCTCAATTTAGACATATTAAATGCAAGTCAAATATAAAGCTTACCCATAGTAAGTAGCTCACCCAGGTATTTAGCTGTTAGCCCCATTTCACGGTAGCTTCTTCAAGGGGTATAAGGTGAGCATTTCCCAACTTGCCATCTATTGCAAGCTCATAGGGTCACATGACCTAAACCGACCAATTAAAAGACAGTATAGATTTTCAATTATTGAACAAATGTTCAAATATTGATCAAATGTCCCGAAATTAGTATAATCAATGAAAAACAAATATGTGCAAAATGTCAATGACCATAAATAAGTGAAATACAATGAATGTGCGTACCAGAAATAGAGCAGGGATGCGGCGCATGCATACAGGAGGAGGAAGATCACAAAAGGCTGCCCTACTTCCGGCAGTAAAGCATGTCTGCACATATCCGGAAAAACATAGTCAGAGATGCGCATCATGCCTAAAAGACACTAAAGTGTGGCAGCAGACCACATCCATCCAGCGCTTACACAGTTCAATCCGGACACAGGTAAAACACCAGAATTGTTATATATAGTGAAGGGAGTGAAAAGAAACAGGTGAATGAGTCATTATAGCAAATGCTGACAAAAATAAAAATACGATTACTGAATGTGAATGACCATGCTAAAAGTAAAAATATCCAAAGTACAATACATTTTTGAGCATTTTTGAAGATGATTGTTGTAGTATGATTGGATAACAGAAACAATTCATGATCAATATAACAAAAATAAATCCTGACATAAGTATAGATAACAATTATATAAATAAAGACATTGAACAGTGAATGTAATACAAATTTGAACATGATTGTTTTAGCATAACCAAATAATAAGAACAGCTGTTTGGAGAATTGATTTTCCTTTTGCCACTGTTCTTATCACTCAGATTACATAGATGATAACCATTTAAAATACCATGGTGGACCATGAAAAGATATAATATTTACAAAAATGTGAGGGGTGCACTTGTCCCCTAAAACCCCTTGAATAACACACCTGCCACCCGAAAAAAGGGCAAAAGATCGAGCATGTTCCAAGTTTTTTGTAAAAATTCATCCGGCTGAAAATCCATTCTGTAGAAACGAGCGTTTTTTAAATAAAAGCTATTATATGGTTGCAGTTTTTTTCAGACTGTTTTCAAATCCGAAAACCATCTGAAAACCTTACCGTGTGGACATAGGCCTCGTTCACACGGCTTATTTCGGAACGTTTTTTTCCGTCCGTATTTACGATCGTAAATCCGTTCCGAAATCAGTCTGAAATAAGTTCAGGCCATTTTAAAATTGGGTTTTTAAAGGGAAATTGTTGTTGTTCCGAATGTATTTCCGTCCGTATTCCCGCCCCCGAATTTGCGGGGCCGCAAAACACCCCAAAAACAAGTGCATGTCAATTATTCGGCCGGGTTTCGCAACGGGTTTACCCCCTATATTTGGGAAGGGGATTTTAAATCCTTTTCGAAATACTGCCAACCCAAGTGACACTTAAATTTCCAACTGATTTCGGAAAGTTTTTCGATCGCATCCGACGGAAACGTTCTGAAAAAAAGCCATGTGAACAAGCCCCTACCCAATGTTGTTCTGTGGACAGATTCCCCACCTAACTTGATTTCTGAAGCTCCTCCGGTGTGTCCATGTTCCTTCTGGATGCTTCTCTAATATGTGGTCTCCTTTTTTGGGCTGTCAGATTGTTCGTCCCCCCATGAGGCAATGAAGTGTAACTGGCTGGTGGATGTAGTGACTGGGGGGGATTTTTTTACCTTCGATCCAGATGTGGGGCAGAAAGGGCCAAGCAGGGGTCAGCTTAGTAATATAGAAAAAGGGTATGAAACAAATGCGGTTTTATTCCCTTGGTACAGCAAGACCTGATACAGAACGGGTTATCTCTTTTGTATATAAACCTTTGGGCACTTTTTTGCTGCTGCTGTTTGTTGTTGTGCCGTTTCTTTGCTGCACTGTTGTTGTTTTTTGTTTTTGCTGAATGTCTGCTGCAATTTTTTGGATTTGCTGGAAGAAAAATTTATCTTCCAGCCCAAAAGATGTGTGTCCATCACATTAAGATGAAAAAAAAACTAACAGGAAAAGACAAGCAAAACTAGAAAAAAAAACACCCCCTCAAGAAAAACTTTTACGAAAAAAGACAGAGGGGGCTATGTAAATTCTGGTCAGCAGATCACACAGCAACAATCATAATAAAAAATGGGTGGAGAAAGGGATGCAATAATATATACAGTTGAATAACAATACCTATAACTGAATAGAACAGCACACAGATTGGTAAACGGCCATGTCTTGAAAGGTTAGAAATTGTGCCATACTCTTTCCATTTACGGATGATTGATTGAACAGTGCTCCATGAGAGGTTTAGAGCTTAGGATATTTTTTTTGAAAACCTAACTCTGTAATACAGTTTGCCACAACCTTGTTCCTTGGGTTTTCATGATGCTGTTTGATCACTAATGTTCTTCCCTGAGGCCTTCACAAAACAGTTGTAGTTATAACGAGAATAAGTTACATATAGATGTACTCTATTAGGTGACTTCTAAAGGCAATCGATCACACTGGATTTTATTTAGGAGTATGTAGGGGTATTAGAGTACAGAGGGCTGAATACATATGCACAGCATACTTCATTTTTTTAATCTGCAAGTAGGAAATGTATCATATTCTTTACACTTCACAAATGCATGCTACTTTGTGTTGCTCTATCACATAAAATACTAATAAAAACATTTATGCTTGTGGCTGTAACATTTAAAAATGAGGAACAGTTACAAGGGGTATGAAAACTTTTGCAACCCACTGCATGTTGCTTCCTGTGTGTAGTACCCACATTTTTACTTTTTTTTTTTTTTTTTACCAAGATACTTCATACTAAGGGACTTCATTATTTTCCCTTGGTTGGCTTCACTGAATGGATGGACTAGTGGAAGACCAACTATGCTTCTCATTTATCATGAGAGAGATACTGCCTGCCTGAATCAGTTCAAATACTGCTGAAGTCACATGGAAGGTTTTAAATAGACCACTGGTGGTCCGCTTTAAGTTTTACAAAAGACTGTAGAAAGCAAATTGTTAGTACTTAATGTAGAGCAAAATTTTAAGTAGCATGAGACTTGTTGATGGATCAAAAGCAGTCACCACTGTGTATTAGTGCTACTTACCAGGAATGATCCCACTACAGGAGTTGTGATTGTGTTTTTAGTGTGGAGTAGCTAAATAAATTTAAAAAAGTACCCTTATGGCAACATATTTCTTTGTACATTGTACAAGGAAAAGCAGTTGTCATAACTTTAAAACGACAAAAATAAAACATTTTGCAAGGTGTATAAACATTTATAACTTTATTCCCAGAAACAGTTTAAATCTTGGAATACACTAGACACAGACATTATACAGCATAAATAATAAAATTAGGGCATTTATTTAGTAACACAACAACAAAAATAGTTAGATTAATGAATATTAGTATGAAAAATATAATTTAATACAAATTAAACATTTAGAATGCTGAAAAAATGTACATGTAAGCTTAAAGGGGTTGTCTCACTACATTGATTAATCCTGTTTTCTTGGTTTCATTTTGAATTTAGGGGCGTGTTTACTGGCTTCCACTAGGCTGCAGGAGAAGCCAGGTCTGTAGCTATAGCAACCAGTGCTGGCAGCCTATCAGAAGAGATCAAACAGGTCTGTAGCTATAGCAACCTGAGGAGCTGATGCAACCCATATAAGGGGATATCTAGGAATATGTAGGACACTGTTAATGGACACATATTGCAAAGTGACTTGTTCTTGCAAGATCTTTAACGTAAAAAGCAATCCTTGCAGTGAGACAACCCCTTTAACAAACCATTGATTAGTTAATAGAGTATAAACCTAAAAGGTACCCGGTCTGATATATTAGGAACTGCATAATCTTTTGCTCCCTACTAAACAATCCTAAGTAGAATCTAAGCCAGGAGAAGCAATGCAATAGAGACATATACTTTTTGGGTGTTTCTTTAAGAACCTAAAGACACAAAAACACACTTTACAAACATACTAATTGCAACAGTGCAGGCTGTCACTTATGCTCTAATGTGAAGTAGTTTAGAAAAACTTACATTATCATGCTTATAGCATATAGTGCTGCCAGTGTGGCTCATCATTGAGCTGCTACTTTGCCTACTGTTTGACAGTTTTCTTTATATTCACAGTGACAATTAGAAATGTGTCCATTAGTGGGCAGGTGAGTGGCAGCTTGTGAATAGACTGAACAATAGCGTAAGCCGAAATGTAAGTTCTTCTCTTACATTAGGGAATAAGCAAAAGAATTCTGAAACCAGTGTCTGTCACTACTTTAATATAATGAAACTTATTTCATTTGAGGTATTTTTAGAAAAGCTGAGATAATATACTCCTGGATATTACCATTCCAGCTACTTTCAAGCAGGGGCTCAAAATTCTCTGCCGGACAACTGAACAAATTGCAGTGACTAACACTGGCATTAGTATTAGTAAAGTACATTTAAATATAATTTTGTGAACAGCTATAGATTTTAAGTAAGCAATAAAATCAGCTATTTCCTGTAAAAGGACAAAGCTACAGATCTTTGTGGTGGTGATTTTTATTTCAATCTCTGTAAAGGAGAGGTTTAGGATATTAAAGGCACTAAATATACATGCTGATAAGTAGTATGGCAATGTTGTGACCATTTACTCATTGCAACCTATAGCGGATCCTTTGGGTTAAGTAGGCAAGAAAGATTGAAATATTCAGCACCTGTGTATAAGGACATAGTTGAACTAGACTGGTGCAGAGGAGGGCAGGCAAGGTAATTAAAATTTCCAAGACTTTTAAAAACCTCCCTACCACCTCTCACTGTGCCACAACAGAAAATGAACCCATGCTTACATGTATAGCATGTGATCACAGAGGTCAGTGATCAACTGCAGAATCATGTGATCCATGGACATCAATAAGGGACGGGGGGGAAAAACGGAGCTCTCAAACGGTGGTAATGAGAGTGGAAAGTTTGGGTTAATTTTCTATTTTAGCAGCATTGTAAGTGATGGGAAGGTTTTTAAAAGTCTTGGAAATCCCCTTAAAAAGGAATTGATAAAATTCGTACAATAAACAAATATATGTATGGTCAGTACAGAGATTTTTCTCATGATTTCCCTACACCTAAGCCTGTAACCATAATAGGAATGTTTTTAGCATAAAAAGTGGTAAAACCATGGAACTTGTTGGAAAGATATATAGTGTAAGTATAGACAACTGACTGACCATTGTAAACTCTTATGGTGTATAGCAAGGTACTCATACGTTCCAAGAAAGATTGCTCTTTGCATACAGTTGATGATCATGCATGGCCAATCAGAAAAACTGTAACTGCCAAAACAGACTAAACAGTGAGTAGCTGTATCTGCAAAGTGATCATTCACCAGACAATTGCTAATTCAGAGGTTGTTCTGGCATCAGCCTATTTGAAACTCATGGTTTTGGCCATCTTACTTTTTAACGTTCATAGAGTTGGCAGTAGGTTTGTTTGCTTAGAGTGCTTTTTCTTTAAAGGGGTTTTCTTGCTACAAAGATCATATCCCTAATGATGGGGACAGTAAAAATAAGCACTTTTGCAATTGGTTCGCATTACCTAAATCATTTAGAATAGCAGATATAAACTAAACTGTGTGTTCTACACCTAAAACTGCAGCCTGAGGTCGGGCCACGCCCCCCTTTTCTGTGATTGGCTGACTGATATGTCATTCAGCCTGTTTGGACACGCCACTGGAAGGGAAACACCCCCTGTGCTGTGATTGGCTGCCTGCACTCTGTGCTTACTCCCCTCTGAGCTGTGTAAATCAAAAGTGAAACTAGGTGCCTCAGCTCTCTATGCAGGATGTATCTGTATAGTAAAGGCTGTGTGAGTTTCTCTCTGTTCATGTCCCAGCTCTAAGGTGAAGGATCTGGGCAATTACTGAGTCTGCAGCTGCTAGATTCACTCTCCCCCATATAACACAGACTTATACCCTGTGCTCCCCCCCTACCTCCTGCCGGATAACAGACGGGGGAGGGAGAAGAGGGGAAGCATTTCTCGTATTTGTTTCATCGGTTCAGGCTGTATGTATAACTGCTTATACCAATGCAAGTGTTCTGCTTACAAGAAGCTTGTGCAGCCTGGGAGGCAGGTGACAGCTCTGCAGACAGGAGAGTATTGCAGGAGGTCTGCAGAGCTGTGACGTTCTTTCCCTTCCACTATTCACACAAAATGATGATGTCACAAATCTTCAGTGAGGGAAGACACTCCTCCTGGGAGGAGAGACCGCCTACTGGGAGGAGAGACTCGCCCGTGGATTTGAAGATTTAATAGAGATCAATAGCTCAAGTCTGCGAAGGCCAGTAATGAGAAAACCTCTTTATATTTTAACACAATTTAATAACCTATTCTTGTGTTTTTATCCTAAAAGCCATTGCTTATACTGATCTATAGATTACTCTAAAACAATAAACATGTCATGTACCCAAAAACCTAGCCTACATGCTCCTTACACTAGCCATCTATTTTCGCTAATCTGATTTCACATTTGTTAGTAATGATTATTATGTCTGTGGTACAGCCTATTTGTTAGCAAAAAGACGTGGTAAATGGAGTGGAATATCTCATAATTATAGGATCAGAATATATGCCTATAATTATGATGACAGAGGTCAACACAGAGTTTGCAAACATTTAATGGCAGTATATTTTTAAAGTAGCTTCATTTTTTTGTATTAACTTGGGGCAATGAAAAAGATGGTTACATAGTATATATGTGTGAATGATATTTACTCTATTGTTGAAAGTAATACATTTTTCAATAGGATATATTTTCTCTTTAGAAAAAAAAAAATTGTAAGTCACATCATGCGGTGTAGTAAAATCTATAATACCAGCTGTGTATACCTTCCACTCTACTTTACACAAAATATTCCTACTGAAAGTAAAAAAAATAAAAATGAAGATGAAATATAAAATGTACCAATTTTCACAACTATGGTACATTACCTCATTATCATTACAGCTGACTGCGAAAAATAAAAAAAAGTGAATATAAATCTTGAATATTTTTGGTTTAAGGAAATTCACTTTTGGTTTTCTTTCTGTACTCTTAAACTGGCCATACACATTACATAAATGTCAGCTGAATCTACCGATCTGTGCAGGACTGGCCAACCAGCTCATCTGTATGGTAGCCTCTTAACTCTTTCCTGACAGATAATATCAGGGAAGATAAGGATCAGGGAGTTAGATATCAACTGCCCAAACCCTCAAATTTTGGGGAGTAAAGCTGTTGCTTAATGACTTGCAGCGCCTTTCTCCCCATGCAAAAAGCAGGAAGGCTAATATGTATGGCCAGCTTTAGTTTTACTGCACTCTGATGATTACTGAAATATTAAGAACAAAAAAACATTTACAAATCAAGGTAATTTTTTTAAACTAAATGAAATTATTACCACGTTATAACTAGAAAGGAGGGACCCTGGCACTTAAACAATGTCATATATGTTGTTTGCTGCAATGTATGAACATTGGCAGAGTTATGTCAGACCAATGATTGTCTGCCACATCATTTCAAGTATACAATAACAGTGTATGTGGCCTTGTTTTGTTGCTTTTGCGAAATGTTCCTCGTTTTCAGTGTCCTTTTGTAATTTCTCCTCTTCAGATTATTATGAATAAATGGTAATCACTTCTCTTCCACCACCACGTACAAGCAGTACTCTATTTAAACCTTCAGTTAAAACTTCTAAAAATTCCCTATCTGGTTTACAATGGTTAAAGAGAAACGTTATTTTATAAGGCTTTAGGATTTGGTGAAAATGCATAAAGAATCCATTCTCATAAATACACATTTGTGGAAAAAGAGAAGACGGGTAAAGGCGAATTTCACACTGTTTCGTCCCCACCAGGATTAGAATTTTTTTTTAGGTCTTTCAATATTACAATGTGAATTTTTATTCCTTATTCTCAAATATTTTACTACTCTAAATAACAGAAAGTTGCACGTTTCCTGCCATGCTATTTTGCATGGTATGTTATATATAGTATATGCAACAACACTTTTCGTGTACCCCTTTCACTTGCTTGGACCTAAATAATAGATTATAACTTTAAACCATTGTAGGGACTAGAATATAAGAGGTTGTCTAGAGTAGACAGAGATGTAACTGGGTCACAAGCAGAAGTTAAGGGTAGGCAAAGTTTTTTTGTGAACAGGTGATAGGGAGAAGGTCAAGGAAAGGCAGCGGACAAACGGGAAGGTCAGGAACAAGCCAAAGGTCAAGCCAGAAAATTGTACACAGAAGTTACTTTCCAAAAAGATCAGTAGAGTGCACCAACAAACTGGCTCAGCAGGAAGGGGAGGTACACTTAAAAAGGCTCATGTAAAAGATCATTGGCCCTGGGAAACCTGGGTGGTACATGATGGCCCTTAAAATCCCCTGCATTAGTGAAGAGCCTGGAAGCAGGGCAGTCACTGGGCAAGGGAGTGGACATGCCGCACTATAGTAAGGGACTGCATCTGGTGGGATGGCCGTAGTGTGACTTGTAGCAGGACCAGAGCTAGAAACTTAATTGGAAACAAAATTTTGGCCTTTAAATTATATTAAATTAAAAAAAAATCCAAATTTGGGGGCACAACAGCCATTTGAATTTGGAGTGCAGGATGAAATATTTAACATTTGTAGATGAGGGTAGAAAAGGGGTAAGCTCCAAGCCAGAGATGGGAGAAACAGCAGTCTGTTACTATCATCTTTTCACTGTTCCAGTACCTTCAGGGTGAAAACAGGACCGGTTACTTATGTTATTACCCATTTAATCAATAAGAGGTCATGTCCAATTTTTCACTAAAAAATAAGTGAAAACAAAGAGTGACACATCTGTTCCTCTTCTGACCAAGTAAATAGCAAAGACTTTAGTTTTAATGACGTGCATAAGCTGCATGCATCATGTATTAAAAATTTGCATCTCCTTATAATTCCACAGTTTGCCTGAATTTCCAGATAATCTGGTATATTGTGAGGACTGACAATTTTGCCTGACTATGACACAAGAAATGTAAAACCTAAAACATGACACTGATCTATATATAAGGAAATTTTGATAGTAGTTTTCCTGTCTAGAAGGAAGCTCAGAGGAGATCAGTTTGTGTTTCAAACCTCAAAACACCTTTCAACAAAGGATACAGTTTTCATCACCTTGTTTATTCTTGGGCGGCCCAGGCATATTGAGTAACACTAGCTGCGCATGCTGAGATCTGTTCAACACAACTTCATTTAGTTTTACTGCAGTGTGCATTCTTCTTACATTTGACTGATTTCTGAAAAGAAAATATTTATTGGCACAAAGATATAATGACATTATACTATATAACCATTTCCATTCTCCTAAATGGTAACTTGTTGCACAGTCATAAATATTATCCAGAAAAGCCTTCACTTGCAAACCTCAAAACTATGGGAACATTGTGACCCGATTTTACGAGTCCTTTACTTGTCCAAATTGACCAACAGAACAGGACTTTCATTGCCCCAATCCTGGGAAAACCTCCCAATTTGACTTGACTCCTAAATGGCATTACTGCCCAGCTGTGTTTGTTAGGGCTTGTTCACACGATGCTTTTGTGATCCGTTTTACGGATCCAGCAATGGTCAGTGTGATTTCCATAGCTTTCAGTGACAAAAGCGCATAGCTGTTCTCACGAGAGAATGCCGATGCGCTTTTGAGAGCTTTCCTCTGCTGCGTTTTGCGGATCCGTCTTTAGAAATGACATGTCATTTCTTGTTGCGTTTTACGCAACAGAAGTCCCCATAGGACACAATGGGGTCCGCATTTTGCGATGTGGAAAGTGGATCCCAAAGCCCAGCAGAGATTTGCTTAAAGTTGTGATCCGCTTTAACATGCTGAGAGCGTGGCCGCGGGGCGTGGAGAGAGGGGAGAGAGAGGAGAGAGAGAGAGAGGAGAGAGAGGAGAGAGAGGGAGAGGAGGGGAGAGAGAGGGGAGAGAAAAGGGAGAGGAGGGGAGAGAAAAGGGAGAGGAGGGGAGAGAGGGGGGAGAGAGAGGAGAGAGGAAGAGAGAGGAGAGAGGGGAGAGAGAGCGAGAGAAGAGAGAGAGAAAAAGAGAGAGAGGGAAGAGATAGAGAGAGAGAGAGAGAGAGAGAGAGAGGAGAGAGAGAGAGAGAGAGAGAGAGAGAGAGGCTGTTGCGTTTTTCGGAACCGCTTTTCGGATGCAGTTTTCAATGGTAAAAAAAACGGATCCGTAAAACGGATCGAAAACGTCGTGTGAACAAGCCCTTATGGAGTTGCAGTTTAAATAATATTAGGGCTCATCCCCAAGGCACAGGACAAATACCAGTCGGTTTATCCGACCGGTATTTGTCCATTTTGAGCAGAGGGCGAAAAGGCAAAACAAACTCTACAAGCCGTTCGTTCGGTGCTCTCCTTAAGGAGAGATCTTCCCTTCCTTAGCCACTCGATGCCTCCCACACAGCCAGCCAGTATCGCTCTGCTCTTATCTGAAGAGGGACAAAAATCCAAAAAACAGCGTTGTCTGCAGATGAGAGAAACTGGCTTGGCTAAAATCCTTTTTGCTTTCTCAAGAATCGGTGGGTCAAAAGCAAATTGAGGATTTGTTACATTCAACAGAGGGCGCTGTGGGCTTCTCAGCCCCTTTCCCATAATGAATTTTGTTTTTCCTAGTAATACATCATGAAATGCAGCAATGAAAAACTACAACTACCTACTAAGGATCTAACCAGAGGCTGTAAAAACATTGTACAGTTTAGAAGACTTAACTTACAGGTTCTCCCATTCTCTGAAAGCATGAAAAAATGCAACATTAATAAATTACTTGTTTCACCTACATTTAACAGGTTTACAAAATGACATTTATAGCACACCATATATAAAATCATTTGCATAAGATATAATCACAGTCCAACTTATCCCAGTAATATTCTTGCATTTAAGTTTATTTTCTTATTTTTATTCCACTAACTTCATCTTTCCAATTTAAAGCATTAAACATTTATTCTAAGTAGAGATGAGTGATCACTAAAAAAAATCTAGATTGAGTCAATTATTGATTTTAAAGAAAATCGTGTCGATTTTCGATCTATCGCCAATTCCCATTAAGGTCAATGGGAGAAGATGATCAGGTTAATTTTTATACCGAAACAGGTGAGGAGAAGCTGGAATTACCATCCGTAACAGTAAACTGGATACATGGTACAACTTAGTCAAGAAAATGTAGCTCTAAGGCCATGTTCACACGGCTTAAAATTGGATGTATTTCATCCGAAATTTACGCGCCGGAGTGCGCAAATTACGGCTGGAATACGTCCAAGTCATTACGGTAATCCACAGTTCTAATAGAGAACTATGGATTACGTCTCTTCTCCCTGCTTGGCGAATACGCTGAGGGGGGAGATAATGGACATGTGAATTACCAGCGGAGTATACACGCCGCTGGTAATGCAAGTCTATGGGCCTGCATTTAAGCCGTGTGAACCTAGACTAAGAGTCACAGAAAAAAATTCACAGGCTAAAATAATTCATTCCTTTCAATGGCTAACTGAAAAGATGAGGACAGCGTAGCTATAGCAGGTACAGCGGTAGCAGCTGCTACGGGGCCCCTTTGACGCATAAGAAGACACCGGTATTGGAAATGACACACGGTAACTGACAGGAGTCCCCTATCACTTTTTTCACCAGGGCCCAAGAACATGTCATAAATGTGGTGGCAGCAAGAACATCCCAACGGGAAACATGGAGGTTCAGCTGACAGAGCCGTAATTATAGGGGGTGCAGTGGTAGCCAGGGCTGCCGTCAGTCATCTATTAACCGTTTCAGGGCCCGATGCAGATAAATCAAATGGGGCCCCCACCCATTGCTAGCTCCTATTTTTAACATATCACTGGGCCCCTTTTTGCTTAGGGCCACTGACAGAATCACTGCCCTACTGGCAACACTGGCACCCCTTTTACAGTATCATGATCCCAAAACCAGCAAAAATGACCTTTTGGACACTCAGAATAAAATTAGCAAGAAGAAATGAGTATTTGGAAAAATAATTTTTTTCAATACGACCTTTACTATTGCTGTCTTTTACAGTGGCCTGACTCTAAAACCGGCAAAAATGACCTTTTTGACACTCAGAATAAAATTTGCATGAAGAAATGAATATTTGGAATAAGATTTTTTTCAATAGGACCATTGATTTTTTTCAATGTCTAATGTGTATTTAATATTGCAAAGAAGACGTGCTACAATTTACTAGTCGGTGACATCTGCAACCGGAGCAACAAAATCGTCAGGGATCCACGCTTGATTCATTTTGATAAATGTCAAACGATCCACATTCTCAGGGGAAAGACGTATACGTTTGTCAGTTATCAGAATGTGCGTTCCGAGATAATGCTGGCTGCTGGGCAGGATGAAATCTCTATGGCGTGGCGAGCAAGCTCAGGCCATTCATCCAATTTGGACACCCAGAAGTCGATTGGGTCCGGACCAAGTCCAAAAACATTGGGGTTGAACCGCAGGTAGTCATGGACCATGGTCTTAAGCGGTGTGTCTCTGTGTGTCTGAATGCTGTCCTGCCTTACAGGCGTTGGTTAGGTGGTAAATAACGATTGCCACAATGCACCCAGTAGGCTTCTGCCACACTGTCTGCTGCTGCTGCTACTTGCCATTCTACTGCTGGCACGTTGCTGACGTTGTTCCACCATGACATTAGAATGTGAAGAAGACGCAACAGATGTCTCGAGTTGGTCAACGAGCACTGTCTCAAATTCCTGCATTCTACTGTCAATTTGTGTGGGTGAAAGGAATTTGCTGACTTTTGATTTGTAACGTGGATCAAAGAGTGTGGCCACCCAGTAACTGCTGTTCATTTTGATTGCCTTGATGCATGGATCATGTTGCAGGTAATGTAGCATCCAAGCACTCATATGTGAGATGCTGCTGTGATTTCCCAAGCCTCGGGGTCGAGGGGCACTAACCTCCTCTTCCTCCTCCTCCTGAAATCTGTGCCAACCTCTTACCACTGAAGGGAAATCCGTACCGTCGGTTTCCAGCCCTGCCTCATCATCCTTCTCCATTTCTTCATCCGGAGCATCACCACAGCCTTGGCTAGCCTCATGCGCTGTACTCTGAGAGCTGAAGTGCCGTCCTGCACCAGCCCTGGACCTCTGAAGATCTATAAATTTGGGAAACAGTCGGGCCTTCTACATCCTCTGGCAAGTAAGGCTCTGTGTCAGCATCTGTGTCCTCCTCCATCAATGCTGGGACCTGCTGCCGCAATGTGTCTAATACTTGTTCCAGTAAAAATATCGCCACAATGGTCATGCGGACAATGGCATTATCCTGACTGACCATTTTGGTGGCGTCGTCAAAACTGGCAAGGATGGTGCAGACCTCTTTCACCTGCCTCCACTCTCTATGGCTCAACACCCTGAGGTCCGCACTAATGCTCATCAGGCCATACGACACTTCATACTTCATAATGGCATTACACTGCTGCCACAATCGCTGGAGCATGTGGAGGGTGGAATTCCAGCGTTTTGCCACGTCAACCATGAGATGGTTGACGGAGAGGCCCAGATGGCGCTGCAACACTGGCAGTCGTGACGAAGCAGGGTGCGAGTGCCGGAATTGTGATCTAAGACCTCGAGCCTTCCTCAGCAGATAGTCAAGACCCAGGTAGCGCTTGAGAAATTTCTACACAACCAGGTTCAGGACGTGTGCCAGGCAAAGGATGTGCGTAAGTCTACTTATCTTAAAGAGTACCTATCACCTCCATACAAACACACAAAAATTGATAGAAGATGAAATTATAAGACTTTCCTCAAATACATGTCATGAGCAATTTAGAGGATTTCTCTCAGTTGTACAGGGAAACAGGTTTTACTTTCACTTTATAGCTCAGGAGATCCTTATCAATCTGTTGGGAGATACCAACTGTGCAGGGGGAGCTGAGGGCATAGCTGCTTGTATAGGGTCATCTGAGTCCACTGCCTGTCAAAAGCAGCTGAAAAAATGGCAGTTTGTTGTTGCAATTTGCGTTTTTTGGCGCGGCTTTTATAAGCGTTTGTTGTTTGTCTTCAAGTCTGGTTTTCAATGTATGCATAAATTAAGCCATTTGATGTAACTCCACCCTTCAAAAGGGGATGGAAAGCACATTATTGCATTTATATGGAATCTTGTAGTCGTTTTATGGATTTTGGCACTAGTAAAATTGTCTCGCTTTTGTAGCCAAAAGTACTTTTTTTTTACGGATTTCGGCACTACAATACTTTTGTTTACTGATGTTGGCGCTAATAGAGTTCTCGCTTTTGTCACTAAAAATAAGTTTTTTCACAGATTTTGCCCCTAAAGTCCACGTTTTTATGGATTTTGGTGCTACTGTTATCTCGCTTTTGCTGCTAAAAATCCGGCTTTTTACGGATTTTGGCGCTAATAAATCTCCTAAATCTGTAAGAAAAAAGGATTTTTAGCGACAAAAGCGAGATAACTTTAATAGCGGCAAAATAAAAAAAAAAAACATATTTTAGTAATAACCCCTTAACGACCCTGGGCATATGAGTATGTCCCAGGGCCACTAAGAGGCTTTGCAGGGGGATCGCTCCGCAACCCCCCCGCACAGCCGCCGGGTGTTAGCGGCTGATCGCCGCTAACACCCTGCCATTACAGCGCGAACGGGCAGCGTCGCCCGCCCGCGCTGTTTAACCCATCAGACACCGTGGCAAAGATGGCCGCGGCGTCTGAATGAATGCCGATCAGTGCCGCGCACCGATCGTCAGTGTGATCGGCACCGTCGCAGCATAGCTGCAACGATCCGACCACCGGACATGTAAGTGGGGAGCCTTAGGAAGGATCCTGTCACTTCCATGTCCTGGTTTGCCCCACTTCCGTCCGCAGACAGGAAGTGGGGAAACCGCCATCTTGGTACACTCTAATGCATTGCCTATGCAATGCATTAGACTGTATTGACAATTGCACCACCTAGTGGTCAAGTACCATAGGTGGCCTCAATGTTAAAGTAAAAAAAAAAATAAAATAAAGTTTTTCAGTACAAAAAAAAAATAAAAAGTATTAAAAGTTCAAATCACCCCCCTTTCCCCATTTTACAAATAAAAACAATAAAATAATAAAAAAGTTACATATTTGGTATCGCCGCGTTCGAAACAGTCGGATCTATAAAAATATAACATCATTTATCCCGTGCGCTGAACACCGTAGTAGAAAAAAAATTCCAAACGACAAAATTGCGTTTTTTGATCATTTTATGTCACTTAAAAAATGGAATAAAAGTGATCAAGTAAGTCAAATCCATTCCAAACTGCTAGCGATAAAAAGTACACCTCAGCCCGCAAAAAATGTACCCTACTGACATCCGTAGGTGTTAGTACAAAAAAGTTATTGGTCGCACAAACTGGCGCCGCAGCGCAAATTTAAGTAATAGAAAAAGTTTGGAATTTTTTTACGGTACCAAAACATAACGGAAACCCTACATGTTTGGTATTGCCGGACGCGTATCAACCTGTAGAGTACGGAAAACACATTGTATTGACCGTAGATTGAACGCATTAAAAGCAAAACCCCCCCAAACATGGCGGAAATACGTTTTTTTTCACAATTTGTCCCACTTGGAATTTTTTTGAGGTTTTCCTGTATATTCTATAGTATAGTGAATAACACCGTTAGAAAGTACATCTTGTCCCGCAAAATAAAAGCCCTCATGTGTCTATGTAGGTGGAAAAATAAAAAAGTTATGGCTCTGGAAAGGCGAGGAGGTAAAAACGAACGTGTCAACCCCAAAAAAACGCCAGGTCCTTAAGGGGTTAAAATCAGTAAAAAAAAAAAAAGTTTTTGGCGTCAAAAAACTTATTTTTAGCGACAAAAGCGAGAACTTTATTTTTGCGGATTTTGGTGCTAAAATCCGTAAAAAATGTGTATTTTTTGCCAACAAAAGCAAGATAAATTTATTAGCGTCAAAATCTGTAAAAAGTATTTTAGTGGCAAAATCCGTAAAAAAATATTTTTTTAGCGACAAAAGCAAGATAACTTTAATAGGGCCAAAAATCTGTTAAAAACGTGTTTTAGTGTTAAAATCCGTAAAAAGAAGTATTTTAGTGCCAAAAAACGTATTTTTAGCAACAAAAGCGAGAACTTTATTTTTGCGGATTTTGGTGCTAAAATCCGTAAAAAATGCGTATTTTTGCCAACAAAAGCAAGATCAATTTATCAGCGTCAAAATCTGTAAAAAAGTATTTTAGTGCCAAAATCCGTAAAAAAATAATTTTTAGCGACAAAAGCAAGATAACTTTAATAGGGCCAAATCCGTTAAACATGTTTTAGTGTTAAAATCCGTAAAAAAAAGTATTTTAGTGCCAAAAAACGTATTTTTAGCAACAAAAGCGAGAACTTTAATAGTGCCAAAATCCGAAAAAAAGTATTTTTATCAACAAAAGGGAGATAACTTTAATAGCGCCAAAATCTGTAAAAAAACTTATATTTAGCGTCATTAGAGCAAAAATCTTGACTTGCGCAAAAAAATTTAGCGACAAAAACATGATCGGTACGAACGAGGACACATCAAACACTTGTATGCAGAATTGAAAAAAAGTATAAACTGTAACACCCACTATAGGAGGGACTAATCTCCTGGGTGGGTTTTCATTGAAAAATCATGGCAAAAAAAATGTCTGGCGCTTTCCATAGACTCCTGAAGTAAATTTTCTGCCCTGCTCTGGCATTTTTTACAACATGTTACAAAAGACGACCAGTAAAAAAACAAGCAGAAAAAAAGGAGTTCAGTGGAGACAGCAGGAGGATTTTACAAAAGAAGTGTATGGGAGATGTTTTCAGTCGTTTTTTCAGTGTTTTTAGAAAATGAAAAACACTGAAAAAATTTACTTTTTTTCTGTGCAGCGGAGACAGAGCTTAAGGAAATAGTGTGACAGAGTTTACCTGTTGCTTCAGCGCCCTCCTCCATAGCACACAGGCATCTATAGTACACTGCTGCTGGTGAGCACATGATGAGGATTTACAGGCTCCCCCCTGCACTGTGGACTCTCCTAACTCAGGAACTTTCAACTGTCATCACAGTCATCCATCAAGCTGTCAGGTGCCGACTTGGCCCGACTTCAGAGCTGTCTTAAAGGACAGCGCTTTTTCTAAAAACTGAAATACAGGTGAAATGCTTTGGTTTTCCTAATGAAGCTTATTTGAGAACTTGTTTGTATTTTAGTCTTCTGTTACTTCATGAGGTTTGTCTAAAGGTGATAAGTAGGGCAGCAAGGAGATTTTTCCCGTTGTCGCACACCACCTTGCCTGGTGCCAGTTTCTTAGCACCCAGCTACTGGTCGTTCTTAGTGCGCAGAGCCGTCCACAGCTCTTGACCGGTGTGCTGAAAGTCTCCAAGACATTAATTTCAGAACAGCCTAGTTTCTCCTGGCACGTGATGCTACCCATGGAGTTTGGGGATCTGGAACCTGCACCATCCCAGCAGTGTGGAAGAGTGTCTGCCGAACCCAAGACCCACCATCATCACCAGAGACACTGTCATCCACATAACTCACCCAATGAGCAGTCAGAGAGATGTAATGCCCTTGACCATGCTTACTAGTCCATGTGTCTGTAGTGAGATGGACTTTGGTGGACACAGATGCAGCCAACGCGCTGGAGATTTTATCTGCCACGTGACTGGCCAGGGAAGGGACAGCTTTTCTGGCAAAGAAATGTCTGCTCAGCAACTGATATTGTGGGCATGCCAGGGCCATGACATGGCGGAACCCATCTGTGTCCACCAGGCGGAAAGGCAACATTTCCAAGGCCAAAACCCTGGCAATGCCGACATTCAGGCTTTTGGATTTGGGATGGTTCAGGTGAAAGCGTTTCTTATGCTCCCACACCTGGTACACAGAACGCTGGCTGCCAGACTGGCCGTTGTACGATGTGCAGGTCAAACTGGTGGAAGGAGAAGGGGTAGGCTGTGTCTCTCTGGTGGTGGCGGCGAGAATCGGCCGACAATGTCTTGGACTGGGGATGGTGCTTGCTCATGCTGCTCCGGCACATCAGTAGCAGAGGAAGTCTTGGTCTTGGAAGTGGCGGAGGAAGAGGAGACAGAGGATGTCACAGTGGTTAGAAGCCCAGGACCTGTGTGGCCTTTTTTCTCCAAGTGACTCTTCCACATAAAATCATGCTTTAGATGCATGTGCCTGTTCATGTTCATAGATGTTAAACTCTTTAGATTCTTTCCTCTACTGACGCGTTGATGGCAAATCCGGCATATGACATCGGCCGGCAAATCTGAGGCTTGATGGAAAAAGGCACAGGCTTCACAGGACCTGGACCTCTTCGACTGTGAAAATCTATTAGCGGTGTTCCCGCTGCAACCACTGACCATGGCTGGCGGATTGTCAGCGGAGTTGTGAGACCGCCCTCTCCATTTCTGAGGCCAGACCCGCATGGACACTACCACATCAACCTCTTCCTCCACTGATGAGGCGCTCGCAAGGAACTGCTGCTGAAAAGACCACGTTGGATCCGCAATGTCATCATCAACATCCTCATCACATCCTCATCATCTCAGCGGTGACGTTTTTGACCCCCCTCTGTGACTTCCTCGTCCTGACAGTCTACATCCTCAAGCTGCAGGCTAGAAGCCACAGGCACTGTGAGACCTTGCTGACCGTTGGGATTTCTGCCGACTGACCAGCTTCCTTCTCCTCCTCTGAGGGCATCAGCGATTGGGTGTCCGAGCACACAAAATTATCCTCTTTGGCCTCTTGATCTTTTGAAATGGTTTCTGACCCCAACTGCATTGTGTTATCAAAGAGATCTTCAGAATATGGATTATATGGAGCGGTTAACATTTGGGCTGTGTTTGCTTCAGGTTGGACTGATGACTATGATGATGACGACGACATTTGTGGCCATGACGGAAAGGACAAGGAGGTAAAACCGCTCGACTCAGGTTGTGTTAACCACTGAAAAACAGATTGACGCTCTTCATTACTGAGATTCACAGGGAACCGACCAAACAATGACAGGTCTGATGATCATGCAACTGACGATGTGCTCGCTTGTGTGTTGTCCGGAGCACTGGAAGGAGCGCCTTGTCTCGTACCTCTAGCTCCACTTCCTACGCCCCTCCTTGCTCGCTTACCACCTCTAGTTCGCTCCATGTTCAAAAAGATAAATATTAAAAAGGACTACATTTGTTCAGTCTCTTACTGAAGAACTGTACTCCAAAGACAGCAAATTACAAGTGTTCTAAAATTCCTATAATTTCCAACTGGCAAATAGGATTAGAAACAGAATTTTATCTATGGAATATCTATGAAATGTGGTATTATGGAAGAACCCTGCCACAAAATCAACGGTGCTCTTGAATCCTTATACTCTGCAACAGGCAACTAGGATTAGAAACAGAATTTTTTCTATGGAATATCAGTGAAACAGGTTCTTATGGAAGAACAGTGTCTTGTACACCGGCTGTCCCCCCAAAACTGCAGCAAGAACATTTTGAGCATGGAATAAAATCTTCTGCAAGAAACCAGTAAATCACAGCCATTTCTTTCTAGAGCAGATTTCCTAACAGTGTCTTGTACACTGGCTGTCCCCATAAAACTGCAGCAAGGAAATTTTGGGCACGGAATGAAATTTTCTTCAAGAAACCAGTATATCACAGTGTTTTCTTTTGAGAGATTTCCTAACAGTGTTAGAGTTATTATTATTAACAGTGTCTTGTGCACAAGCTGTCCCCCCAAAACTGCAGCAAGGAACTTTTGGGCAATGCAAAGATGTAGTATGCATCTGTCTAGGATTGTATCCCAACCTTAACTAATATATCTAGCAGCTTTTCCTTTGTGAAATCGCTGTTAAATGGTGTGTCTGCCTGCTTTGAAACAAGCACAGCAGAGAGAGCCATGTGTTCAGTTCACAGTCTCTAATCATAATGGCATTCACCAGGAAATACAGTGACATACATAAAACAGGGTCGTGTGATTTTAGCAGCCAATGAGATCCCTACTCCCTCAGTGGTGATATTTTTGACCCCCCTCTGTGCTCTACACTGACTGGCTGGCCACCAAAAGTACAAGAAGCAGCGAAAATAGCTCAATCTTAATCCTCGATCTCGATTTCTTACCCGATTTTGAGGAAAAAATCGGATCGAATCCAGATTGAAAAAAATGTAAAAATTGTCTCGATTTTAACTTTTCTCGATTAAATCACTCAACACTCATTCTAAAGCGGAGTTCACATTAGGAACCAGCCTTATGTTAGCTGTACATGTATGAATTTTATTGAGACATATACTGCACAGTAGTATACCTACAGGGGGTTGCAGCAGTTGCGACTGGGACCCCTCACCACACAGTTGTATCACTCTGTGCATGGGAAACAGCGATATAGTGATCATAGCTGGCAAACGCATAGTAGTAGCCGGGCTTGTAGGCGATGGACAGAGGAAGGGGGTTTCCTCTGTCTAACCATCGCACTTCTGCAACAAACCTGGCAACTGGGCTTGACATGTACAGAAGCCAATTAGGTTGCATGACAAAAAGCATAATGCATAGCAACACATCACTGTATTGCTATGTACTATAAAAGTAACCAGGCAACTGCATTGTGAAGTCTCATAGTGGAACCAAAAACAAAAAAGTTTGAATATTAAAAAAAAGTATAGAGATAAATAACAAATACAAACCCCCTATTTCCTGAATTACCCACCCCACTTTATTTAGTGAAAAAACACAATTTGTAATTGGCTGCGTCCTTAAAGGAGTTGTCTCATTAATAGCTTTCAGCCTCTGTCTGTGAATGGGAGTTGAATTGAGGGGCGTGCTAGCTTCTCTGCCTCTTCCCCCCTCCCTCTTCCCCCCTCCCCTCAGCACACAGGCAGCTATCCGCCCGTAACTTCTATACAGCAGGGGGATTGCTGCCAGAGTTAACCCTGTGTGTGCCTGCCTAGAGAGGTCTATGATTGCTAATAGCAGAACAGAGGGGCTGCAAGTGTTCCTATACCCTCTGCTTAGCTTACATATCTCCACATCTCCAGCAACAACAAACAAACCCTCTCAGAACAGAGGCAGGGAAGCTGCAAAGTGTTACTCAGGATGTGTCCCTAGTACAGCACAGCATGAACTGTTCACAATCTGTATAGTATTATTATAGTTACAGCTCCACAGACATCATGATTATAGTAACAAACAGGGTCACTGCTGTCACATCTATTGATCAGCCTAATCTCTGCTCAATCTGTGTAGAGAGCAGGAGGAAGCAGGCACACACAGGGTTAATCCAGGCAGCACGGACATAGAAGCCAGAGTCCTCCCTCCTCCTCCCTACACTACAGAAGCATTCTGTGCGGGAGGGGCTCTCTGCTCCGACCTGTCTTCAAAGGTGATGAGTCATTCAGACCTGACAGCCAGTAAGATAAGGATCAACAGGTCGGCTGCTATAGAAATTTGAGAAGCTGATGCACTCCTATGAACAGGGCTAGCTCAAAATCAGTAGGACATTTGTAATGAACATATATTGCAAAGCTGCTTGTTTTTTAAAGATCTTTTAATTAAAACCCAATCATTGTAGCGAGACAACCCCTTTAAGGGGTTAAAGTATTTTGGACGTGGCAGTTTTGACCTCCCTGACAGAACCCCATTTTTGAAACCCGACGTGTCCCTTTATGTGAGAATAACTTTTTGGTACTTTTACTTATTCATGTGATTCAAAAGGTGTTTTCTCATGACACATTGTACTTTAAGTCATTAAGAAATTTTGGTCCATACAATCCTTGTTTATTTGTGAAAAATATCAAGTTTTGAAATATTTGCCATTTTTAAGTTCAAAATGTTTTTAAATAGTTTATAACTAGCATTTACCATATGTACTGTAGGTTGGCATCATTTTTTAAATGTCTTAATTTTTTTACAACATTATGGGGCTTAAAAAATGAGTTGCCATTTTTCACATTTTCAAGAGAATTTGCAACATTTCACTTTTTTGCTGATTTTTTTATTTTTATCCATTATTCACAGAAACACAGTAAACGTGACCAGGAAAATGCAACTTAATATCGATTCCCCCAATTCTGCCGTTTTTAGAGATACTCCATATAGGAGGAGCACCTACTGGACTTTTGGGCCATTACAGGTTCTTGGGCACTCTAAGGTGCTAAAACTTAATAAAGACCTCATATTGGAAACTACACCCCTTAAGGAATATATCCAGGGGTATAGTGTGTATATCGACCTGACCGGTCTTTCACTAATTTTTTTAGCATTGGGCTGTGAAAATGAAATTAATTTTTTTTCCCCCAACAATCTGCAATTTTTGCTTAAAATGTTTAATTTTTACAAGGAATCCTGGAATAAAAAGCACCCCAAAACTTGTTACGTGATTTCTTCCAAGTTCGGCAATACCCTATATGTGGGTATAAACTGCTGTTTGAGCATATCACGGGGCAAACAAGGGAGGGAGCGGTATTTGGCTTTTGGAATGCAGATTTTGGTGGGTGCCATGCCGCAATTGCAAAGCTCCTAATGTACCAGAACAGGTGAAACCTTCCCAAAGTCACCCCATTTTGGATTCAACACCCCTCATGGATCTCATCTAGGGGTGTATTGTGCATTTTATGTACACAGGTGTTCCACTGGGCCACGAAAAAAAAAACACCTGCAGTTTCGCCATTGTTTTTGGAGTTTCATTCTTAGAGCATTTGCCGTGTGGTACTAATGACAGGATAATTTTACTATGTGTGTTGGTACAATTACAATGATATAAATTTTATATAGTTTTTTTTATGTTTTATTACTTTTACACAATAGAAATGCGTCTATATAAAAGTGCGTTTTTAGGTCTTCATAGTCTGATAGCCATGACATTTTTTATTTTTCTGTATATGGAACTGATTAAAGGCTTGTTTTTTGTGAGATGAGTTGACGTTCTTACCATTATGGTGTTCATATGACTGATCTTTTATTAAGGTTTTTGTGAGGCGTTTTGAACAAAATACAGCAATCCTGGTAGTTTTTTTTTTTTTTTTTTTTACAGTGGTCACTGTGTGCTATAAATGACATGCTAGCTTAACTCAGCAGGTCAATACGATTACAGTGATACCCAATTTGTATTTTTTTTTTATGTTTTACTGCTTTTACACAATAAAGATACTTAATTAAAAAGGAAGTTCCATTTTTTGCATCGCCATAGTCCGAAACTGACGTTTTCATTGGTACCACTTTGGTATTTATATGAGTTTTTGATCGTTCTGAGTTTTTTTTATGGTGTTCACCGTGCGGGTTAAATAACGTAACAGATTTATAAAGTAGCAAAATAAACTGATTGGGCAGCACTGAAGTAAACTTAGTCCAGAAACGAACACCCCACAATGCAATAGATCGCCAAAAGAAAGGTGGCCAATGCTGTAAGAGCACCCATGCTGACGCCTTCTCTGGATTTTGTTATAGATTTATAGAGTACGTCGTTACGCATGCGGCAATACCAAATATGCATACTTTATTTATTTTTCACTTTTTTGGGACGACGGCATTTGTAAAAGGGCAGTGTACATGTTTTTATTTTATTGTTTGTGTTTTATTATGTTTTCACTTTTTCGTACTTTGTTTCCACATTTCCCCATAGGGACTTGTATCTGTGATCTTAAGATGTCAGGCACCACAGGGCACGGCTGGTCATCATGACGTCAGAAAGCCCGGAAGCCTCAGGCGCCCGAGCTGTACGGTAAGATTGCAGCAGCTGCGCTCCTTGCAGCTCCTCTGATAGAGACACAGGGAACCTCCTTTCTTTGTCTTTCGGTTGTGGTAGATAAGAGGTTAATCTCTGGTCGGGGCCGATGCTGCGGGATGTCCGCTGTAATGTACAGCTGATTTCCCGCAGTGACCATGGGAACTCTGTTTTAGAGTTCGCACGATAGTCAAGATGCAAGTTTACATCCATTTGCATTCTCCCTAAACGATTTGGACGCAAGTAAAAAAAAAAAACATGCTGGAATTGTATTTTTTACAGAACAGACAGAATATATATCCTATAATGATACCAAAGAAAAGTTTTTAAACAGATTCATCACTTGGGTCTATCACATTAAAAACACAATTTTTTTAATGCATTTTTAAGTGGCAAGTATGATTTATTCATGTCAGGACGGGCCTGCCAGAGGATGTATCATGTGAAATCCTTTCTTCAGTTGGTATATTTGATTATTCAACCCCTTACCGACATTGAATGTATGAGTACGTCCGAATGCCGGTAAGGGACTTTGTAGTGGTATCGCAGCGCCAGTTACAGCACGAGATGGTGCCGGCACCATCCAGCGCTGTTTAAGCTCTTAGACGCCACGCACCATTCTTCACTTTGATCAGGACGCCTGCAGCGAAATTGCGGGCTCCTGATCGGTTAAGACTTTCATTGCCACCATGTTTTCGGTTTTACTACTTACTACCCAGGCAGGAAGTAGTAAAACCGCTATCTTTGTATACTCTAATGCATTGTATTACAATACATTAGGCTGTATAAATTATTGCGCACCCTAGTGGTGAAGTAAACAAAAAAAAGTTTTAAAATGTAAATATATATATATATTACAGTATATATTAAGGGCCACATGTATGAAACATGTCAAAAACTCACTTTGCTGCCCATAGCAACCAATCAGAGCGGTCCTCTAATTTCATACAGTATTCTGGAGAAATGAAACGGGCGCTCTGATTGGTTGCTATGGGCAACAAAGTGAGTTTTAGACCTAGACAGTTTTCATACATGTGGCCCTAAAGTTTAAATCACCCTCCCTTTTTGCCAATTTACAGATAAAAAAATAAAATAAAAAGTTACACATATTTGGCATCGCCGCATCTGAAAAAGTATGATCTATTAAAATATAACAATTTATCCCGTATGCTGAACATCGTAGAAAGAAAAAAATTCACAACGCCAAAATTGCATTTGTTTTTTTTGTCATTTCACTTACCCTAGAAAATGGGATAAATTTAATCAAAAAAGTCCCATGTATTACAAACTGGTAGCAATAAAAAGTACACTTCAGTCCGCAAAAAATGAACCCTCACTCAAGTCCATAGGTGTTAGTTCAAAAAAGTTATTGGTCTTAGAAAATGGTATGAGAAGGTGTGAGAAGGTGTGGAAGGAAAAACGAACGTGAAAAAAAAAAATAGGCCTGGGCATTAAGGGGTTGTCCAGTGATAGAGACAGGGTGGAGAAAGAAAGAAAAAAAGTTAGACTTATAAGTATAACTTTTTTCATGCACTTGACACCATTTAAAATGAAGCTTTTGCTGGATAACCCCTTCATATAGGAATCATTTTACACAGCATGCTATGCCTATGCTATGTCAACTATCCAACCAAGTAGAGAATCTGTTTTTTTTTTTTTTAAGTAGTGGTCCACAGCCATGAAGAGTCCTCATACTGAAGGGTGGACCTAAGCTGGCATTTTGCACCAGGACTCATGAGCCTTTAGCTACGCCCCTGAAATGCAGCATAGGGCTGATTACTAATGTGAACCCAGCCATTGAAGATAGGATAAAAGAAAGCAAAATAATAAGCTTATGACCATGTTTGGTCTGTTTCCGTCCATTTACACTTTTTTTGCGGACATCATACCATAGAACACTATGCCAATAAAGCACATACAACTGAAAAAAAGACCAGTAGTCACAAACTGACGTTTGTTCCATTTTAGCCCATAGTTACATAGCAGCCATGCCACATTATATATTTGAATACCGTTCAGCATATATTCAGACATATACACTTGACATAGAAACCAGCAGCAGCTATGAATCAGTTATACATAACATCATTGTTAGAGATGGGCAAATTTCTCAAAAATTGGGTTCACCAGATTCGCCGGATTTTCCGCAAAAATCGTTTCGACCAGATATTTATTTGCGCATTAAAAAATAGCTATTTCCTGGCTGTGGAGAGCCGGTATGGTGTTGTAGAACATTGTGCCATGCTCAAATATGCATAGAGAGCGTGGTTTGGTCTTGAAACAATGCTGTGTTTTAGTATGACACGCAGATGACAGCCTCCGCTCTTAGAATTGCTTCACACTTCAATTCTCTGGGCAGTTAAAGGGGCAAATAACTGAAGTGGGAATGCAGCCGGACAAGGTAATGTCAGTGGCAGCTGGAAAGAACCGAGCTGAGGGCCAAGATCCTACTATAGCATCAAAGAGCGCACTCCTTTTACCACGTCATCAGATGATTACACAGATTATGACAAAACCTGTTCTGTTAAATGCTGATGACATATAGAGCCCCCCCGAAAGAGTGGAGAGGGTGTCGGCAGTAATTTTGCGTTGACATCACTGTTCATTTTGCCCTTCCCTTGATCCGTCAGTGACCGCTTTCAATCGGTCAATAATCCATCAGTATTGCTTAAGCCAAAAACAAACAGGAGTTGATCCAAAACAGAGATGATCAGTAAATGGGATATTTGCATGTCTTCTGTGTTCAGTATCCACTCCTGTTTTTGGCTACCTAATCATCAGACAATCCTGTTGCAAAAAGGACCATGTCATACTGGCCTTACGGTCTCAATCGGTTGTGTTTGTCCTTTTCATTCCTTCTGACAGATTAAAAGAAGGGGAAAACCAAACAAAGTGACAATGTCAGAGTGGTGGAGGGTGGAAACAGCCTTAGTAAACCACAGCGTGTTGGAGTGAGACAGTGGTCAGTTGGCAACAGCATGAGTAGGCCACTGAGTGGCACAATGAAAGATTGTGGAGGTGGCAGCAAAATGATTAGGCCACAGAGTGGCAAATAACAGCATCAGCAGTCTACATAATGGCCTAGTGAAGAGTGGGGAGGTGGGTGGCAATACCAGTCCCTGGTAAAGATGGAGTGTGGGAGTTGTAGCAGCTGGCTGCAGATGTGTGGCATCAGGTGGGTGGCAGCATCAGAATAGTAGCGGAGGCAGGTAGCCAGAAGAATCCAGACTCATTTCTCAAAGATTTGGTGAGGCGTCATGGCTGATGTAATCTGACGCCTAAGGCATTGGTGTGTGGAAATCCTGGCCGATCCACGCCTGATTCATCTTGACAAAGGTGAGTCTCTCCACATTTCGGGTGGACAAGCGAGTTCTCCTTGGGTAACTATGGCCCCCGCCGCACTGAACACCCGCTCTGATGCCACACTACTGGCCGGGCAGAACAGTTTGGCTGCCCAGTAGTCCAGTGGATCTTCTATGAGGGGTGGCAGAGTACTGTCAAAGTAGGTCCCCACCTGCTGGTTCAGGCTCTGCTCTAGGTCCTGCTGCTGGTGAGTACCCTCCTCACTAGGCGGGTGAAGGAAGCTGCTCATCAACTACTCGAGACTTGGGCTGCTGTTGATGGAGCTGGTACTGCTCCTACCTCCCCACCCCGCCACAGCAGCCATGGCAGTGGTACGTGAGCGATGAGGAACCCCCCGGTCAGACCTGCCAGAGGATGGACGATGGCGCAGATAGGCAGCGGCCAACTGACTACATAGGATTTCTCTATAGTACTTGAGTTTGTCCTCTCTCTCGGCAGGTGAAAAAAAGGCTCCCATTTTGGACCGGTAGCGAGGGTCCAAGAGGGTGGAGAGCCAGAAGTCATCCCTCTGCCGGATGCTGACTATTCAGCTGTCACTAGCCAGGCAAATCAGCATGCAGCGGGCCTTCTGTGAAAGTGACTCTGAGGGACTCCCTGCCTCCATCTCCCCTGAATACTGCCACGGTGTGTCTGGGTCATCTGCCTTGTCTTCCTCATTTCCCTCTACCTCCTCCGGATGCTCCTGCTCCTCCTCTCCTGTCACCTCAGTAGAAAAACCACTCATTTCACCAGACACTGCTTGTGCTCCAATGTCCTCCTTCTCCTCCAGTTCAGCCCCCACTGGACTCATGTGGCCGTGAGTTGTAGTTGCCAATTCTCCAATCCCCTGACCAGACAGATTTTGCAGCAACTTTTCCAGGACATGAAGCAGTAGAATGACATTATTCATCCCGCAGTCCTAGTGACTGACAAATAACGTGGCCTCCTCAAAGGGCCTGAGCAAACGGCAGGTGTCACGCATGAGCTGCCACTGGCCGACATCAAAATTACACAGGGGAGTACTCCTGTCCGCTTGGACCATCAAGTAATCATTAATGGCCTTTCTATGTTCATAGAGTCAGTCCCACATACGGAGGCTGGAATTCCAACGGGTGGAAATATCGCATATCAGCCTATGTTGGGAGAGGCCGTTCTACCGCTGCAGCTCAAGAAGGGTGTGCTTGGCTCTGTAGGAATGGATGAAGTGCATGCACAGTTTCCTGGCCATTTTTAGAACGTCTTGCAGATGGGTGGAAGACTTGAGGAACCGTTTGACAATCAGATTGAACACGTGTGACATGCAGGGCGTATGGCTCAGCCCTCCTCGGCACAGCATGGACACCTACTTTCTTGGAAAGCAAAGCGGATGGTTTACCCCGTGGCCATTTGGCTCCCGACCTCGCACTGCTGCCACTCTGCTGACTCACGCACACAATACCGACTTGCTGGCTGCGCCGCTGCCTGACACTTCCGCCCTCTTATCCTGACTATGATGACGATGAAGCCCATGCTTCACCCGGCTCCCAAGTGCTACATCGTCATTGAATAGTGCTTACCCCTCACTGATGTCCTCCTCAACGGTCTCAGTATGCAGAGCCTGACCGCTCACAACATAACCTCCCATGCCATAACCTCCCATGATATATATATTATTTTTTACTATATTTTTACTATTATAATTTTTTCTTTTTTTCTAAATTTAAAAATTCTATTCTTTAAAATCTATATTCTTATCTTTTATCTTATCTATACTATTAACTATATATCTATATCATAATCTATCTATATATCTAATATATATCTATCTATCTATAACTATATATCATAAATCAAAATATATCTATATCTAAAATATCATTGATATATACATCTATATATCATTATATATATTCTAATCATATATATATATATCTATATCATATATATATATATATCTATATATATCTATATAAATATCTATATACTATATAATATATATACTATATATTATATATCTATATATCTATAATCATATATAATCTATATCATATATATATATCTATATATATTATTCATATTATCTTTTATCATAATTTATATTATTATATCATATATATATTATATATCTATTATCTATATATATATCTATATATATATACTATATATCTATATATCATATATAATCTATATATTATCTATATATATATATTATCTATAAATCTATATATATATATATCTATCTAGCTATATATATCTATCTATATATATTATATCTATCTATATATATCTATATATCTATATATATCTATATATATATATCTATATCATATATATATATCTATATCATATATATATATCTATATCATATATATATATCTATATCATATATATATCTATATATCTATATATCTATATCAATATATATATCTATATATCTATATATATCTATATCATATATCTATATATCTATATATCTATCTATATATCTATCTATATCTATATACTTATCTATTATATATCTATCAATTATAAATTATCTATCTATCTATATATCTAGCCCATATCTATATATCTATATCATATATATTATATCTATAATCTATATATATATTATATCTATATATCATATTATCTAATATATTCATATATATATCTATTATTATATCATCTATATATCTATATATATCTATATATATATATAATATCTATATATATCTATATATATAATCTATATATTATATCTAATATCATAATATATATATATATATATATATCTATATCATATATATATATATATTAACCAAAAGATCAAAATGAGAGCATACGATCATAATTATAAAAATTTTTATCTTTATTAATACATTACAAAATTTTAAAAGGACGAAAGACTCATAGTACATAGAAAATCACCAAAAAATGACAGCCGGTGAGACATATACTAACACAACCCTCTATAAAGTGCAAAGTCTATTTTATATGTACTGCTATGAGTATAAATGCATAGATCTACCATATCCCAAAATCTAACGGCTCTAAATACATAATGCCTCTACAATAAATATAAATATACATCTAATTAAGAAAAATGGCATATGTCCAGCAATGGGGAATATAGAAGAAATGAGCGTAAGTGCAGTACTTAACCTGATCAGAGAGGCAGTGGATGCGTGTCACCGGCACCCCAACGCGCGTTTCGCTTGTTATTACTTGCTTCCTCAGGGGGTGATAACCATGATCCTATCCCGCCAACATTAAATAGTGTTCTAATCATACTTACACCTGGAGTCTCATCGGCGCAGACATCATGCTCGAAGGGAAGACGCTGCCCGCCCCACTTCCGGCAATCTTGCGCGAGACGCGCATGCCCAAAGGAAAAATCCCGGACATGCGCCCTGCGCAATTAGATTCCCGAACTGGCGGCCGTACCATTCCCCGCACGAGGCATGCGCACTACTCCAGGACAATTCTTAAAGGTACACCCGCACTCACAGCTATTGCTCAATTTAAAACAGTATTTCATGGTGCAATTTAGCTGATAGCATAACATGATGTGAATTGGCTAGCGAACAACGCAACAGTTCTTAAGGGTACACCTACATTCACGGCTTGTACTCAATAGAATAGTGTTACATTATAAGCATTGGCTAGCAGCACAAGAACAAAAACAAAAACACAAATACATGATCTAAAGGCATACCAAACGGCACAATTCACATACATTCATTATTGAATACATTGAATGACACGGACACAAATATATATGTATTGCATTGCAACCTAGCAAGCAGAAACGTCCATAGTAGTTGAATACAGTTTGCATATATATAAACTAGTTTAATAGAGTCTTATACATCTTGTCTATTCACAGCGTCTGCTGGCCAGATCCCATGCGACTAGACCAATATCGTGTATCTGGTCCATGTCATCCGATGCATCACTGCAGCTTAAATCAAGTGTTTATGTGACCCTCTTTTTTGAAGTTGTTGAAATCTATTGGGATGATCTTATAGATTTCAACAACTTCAAAAAGAGAGTTGTTTTGGATGTACACATTAAAAACTATCTCTCCACAGGGTCTCAATGAAGTAGTGGAATTAATCCGGAACTAGTCCAATTACTTATACTTTTTTACACTATTCTTCTGATATAGTTCCAGTATGAGCTAAGTGAATACCAATCATGTTATTATTCTCTATCTTCAATAAGCCCAAATATTTATTCATGTCGGGATCTATTCTCTTCTACAAGGGATATAGACAATAGAGTTCTTGTTCTTCAAATTAACATATAACATAACAAATCATCTTCCCTTACTAAATACTTTCCGAGGTGACTAATACTATAGAACCCTGTTCCATATACCCAAACGGGTTCAATTTTTAAGAACAGATACATGTAATTTTTTAATTGCTAGCAAAACAAGCTTGGTGTTTTATCTATCTATTTATATCTATGGTATATTTATTCTATTTATTGTGAATATAATTGATACGAATGTTACATACCTACATCTGGATCAGAGTAGTCTGAGATCCCTACGTTAGGTTGCACCGCACACGATAGAATATTGCAGTAGACCACATAGAGAATAAGCACCCATGACGTCTAGATTATGGAGGCTATATCATTTAAATATCAGCCAGAAGCAAATTGGTAACCACAATATAAGGAATAATTACAACAATGGGGATTGTCCAATCCACACAACAACATTGGGCACATAGATTATTGATACTTAAACACGATATACGCCTGATCTATACACCAGCAGCGGGCGCATATATCATCGATATCAGATTGACATATATCTAAGACACATATTTTTAAGAGGCACAAACGAAAGTAAAAGATCACAGAACAAAGAGAATTTCAACATATGTGTTAACAAACAAATAAGATCACCATTCATATAAATAATATTTTGGCATCCAGTGGAGAAATGCATATTAACAACATCGGCAAAGCCACTCGGACGTATGCCATCAGCTTTCTCGAACACAAATATACGAGGCCAGCGGGTTGATAGAAACACACAAACATGATTATAAATAACCGCGGCACTCCCGATTATTTAATACAAAAAGCACATATGCAACAATAGTATCCGCTAGGTTAATGTTACGATGGATCTTTTCACAGTCTCGATATTTTTTTTAAATGTTCCCCTTCGCAATGGGATTCCAAATACAATTTTAAGAGGGGGAAAGTTTTATCAATTAACGATTGATTAGTAAATAGATCGTTAAAAAAACCCCCCAAAAGGGAGTTTTCAAATTTTTACTTCTGATAAGCGCGGGTGAACCGGGAAAAAAACGCTTAAAAATTTTAATAAGTTTTTTTTATAGACAATTTTTTTAAAACACAATAAACATCCTAAATAGTTTTTTTTTTATCGTAATTCCTTTGGAGCGCCGATAGTCCGAATTTTTATTCATTTTAATTGCTTTTTATTTACCGTGCCCCCGGGTGCCCAAAAACAGGAAGATCTAAGAGATATTATGCAGTTTGGAGTTGTGCCCCTTTTTTCGCAAAACTCCCGGGGTAAGCGCAACTTGTATTACAACACCGTTTGTACATAAAAAATTCACTATTTTCGCTTTTCCCCCCTTTTTTTCCTTCTCTTTTTCATTATAGATAAGAATATATATAAAAATATATATGAAAATAATATAGATACATAATATAGATAAAAGATTATATAGAAATATAAAGCGAAAAACTATAACTATATATATCTATATATATATTATATATCATTATTATCTATATATATTCTTAATCAAAAATATCATATATCTATATATATATCTAAAAATTAGCCACAAATAAAAAAAAGGAAAGGGGAAAATAATACTAAAAACCACCCAATGCCGTAGGGAAAAAAAAAAGGATGGATTAAATTTTTTCCAATTTAAAAAAAAATTTTATTATAAGAATAAAATGGGACCACAAGGACAGCCAAAAAAACAATTTTTTAAAAAAAAAAACCTGAAAAAACCCCCAGCTATTTTTGCTTTTCCACTACAAAGTGTTTCCCCCGGGGTTGTTGCCAGCCAAAAACTGAGCTTAAAAACTAAAACCATTGCCCACATTTTTTCCCCGTTTGGTTAATAGGAGACAAAAATTTAAACCCCCGGGTGTTGGGAAATTTCCCACACGAATATCTGAGCTTTTTCAAAAATCTTTCTTATATCCATAGTGATATTCCAAAAAAGATATATATTAAAAAACTCAATAAGATTAGCCAAAATTACAATTTATTAGAAATTAAAAAAAAAAAAAAAAATACCTAAAAAGAAAATAAAATAGTGAGAAAAATAAAACCCCTTTGTGTATACCATCCTTAACAATTAGGGTTTTTTGGGTTTAAATCATTCAAACCCTCGGGATGAAAATCTTCTCACTTAAACACCCAGAAGTTTTTCTTTGCGTTGAAGGTTTGGAAACCCTTTTTCTACTTGATTCGGGGTTTGTTCTATTGGGTAAATCCTAATTGAGAAAAATCTCCGTCATAAACCTCATGTAAATGACCGAGACACCCTGTCTCTATCCTTTTCTTTGTACTAGACGATGACCACATTTTTTTTGGAAGGGACACTTTGTTCTACCAATGATTGCGTCCCAAACAACAATAAATTTGGGGTATTTTTAAAAAGGGAAACTGTTAAGTTAAAGGTTTTTTTGCTGAAAAATTTTTTCTATATTAGATAAAACTTGAGGTTTTAAATTTGGGGCAAAAAATAACACCTTTGCCCACAAAAGAACTGCCATTTTTTCTATTGGGAAACTTCACAACAAATTGTTTCATAAGTGGTCTTTTTATTTTATGGGTGCAATCGGGTTTTTGAGTTTGGGGCTCTCCTGAAAATAACATTTTGGTTTTTTTCCCCAGAATAATAGAGTTAATAGGATGGTTCAGCCAAAGGGGCCAATGCTTGATAACAAGCTTTTTATTTTTTTTTAGCTGATTGTTTTTTTAGTGTAAGGGCATTTCGAGAACCCTTGTTTGGGACCCTTGGGGTTAAACCCCCCAGACTTTCCTGTTATTAATGCATTATTTTTTGAAATTTTGCACTTTATCAGTAACAGGATAATTTTTTTTTTTGAACCTATTCTTAAAGATAAGGGCCTGTTTTTTTATATTTAAAGTTTCGAACAGTTCTACGATTCTCCTCTCTGACAATAAATCCCCTTAAGCCAAGGCGGTGATGAGCACTTTTCAAGTTTTAAAAAAACTTTTAATAAACGGCCTTTAAAAAGTGTCTTGTGAAAAAACTCCAGCCCCTTTTGTGTTTTTTAAGGGTCAAAAAATTCTTTTGAATCTTGTTAACGGGGGACACAAAGGAAAACCCAAAATTATTTTTCCATGTTTTACAAAGTTTTAATTCTTCTAAGGCCCCCCCAAAAATTAAAAAAAGTCATCGAAAATTTCTTTTAAAACCCAAAAATTTTAAAAGAAAAAATGTGGAATAAATGTACTCCTCTTCAAATAAAATAAATGAAAGAGGGGGGCAAAAATGGACCCTTTTTTGCCCCCATGCCGTTCCTTTGTTCCCAATAAAAAAATTTCCCCCCAAAATTTTTTGAATAAGTTTTTTCAAGAAAAAACGATATGGTCAATAGAAACCTTTAAAATGATCAGACATAGACAAATCTTTTCAAAAATATTAAAGATTTGCGATCCCCCAAATCGGGGGAAAATATTAGTTACAATAAACCCAAAATCAGCGTTAAAAAACCTAAGTGTTTTTGTTTTTAAAATTAGATAAAATGGAAATAAATACCCCCAAATCTAAAAAATTTTCTTTTTAAAAAAAGAATAAGGTGTAGCCTTATCTTATTGAACAGATTGCTCGTAAAGAGTTAACCCCGCTATTATAGGTTTTCCAGGGGGTTTTCCTTTGTCCTTTTGGAGCTTTGGCAGTGGTAAAAAAAAAAAATACTTGGCTCCTGAAAAATAAATGAAAGCTTTTGTATTTTTTTTTGATAACCCCTCTTTTAATGATGAATCCAATAACTTTTTAGATTTTTTTGGTTTTATAAAAGGATTAATTTTTACAAAAATCGTTAATATTTAAAGGATCTGAAAAAAATTTTTGGGATTCTTCAGTAGTAAAATAAGTTCATAAAGACTATAAAACCCCCACCCTTTGTCCGAATTTTCCAAATTACGTTGTTTTTTTTTAAACATTCTATCGCGATTTTTCTTCTTTTGTTATATTTTTCATGCCCCTTAAAAGGTTTTAATAAGCGGAACTCTTCAGCCATTAATCATGGAAAGTTTTAAAAAGGGGACTCTGTTTGTAAGGTAAAATTAGATTTCGGTTTAAAAAAAACTAAAGTGATTCTCCCTTTTTTCCTCACCCTGTATTATAGGTTTTTCTTATATCCAGAATTGATTTTAAAAAATTCATTTAAAAATTAATTTACGAATAAGATGGTAAGAAAAAAAAAATTTAAATTTGTTTTACCCTTTTAAGTTTGGGCAAAAAAATAGCCCTTTTGACAACAGCTAAAAACTCGTGGGGAAAACATGTCTGATAGATTTAAATCCCCTATTGTGTTAGTTCCACCCCATTCTGTCTATTTGGCCATGTACAGAAGTCATAAAACAACTCTGGAGTACTTGGTTTTTTAATTTCACCTTTTTTTTCCCCAAAGGTTCCCCGCCCGCTTTCCCCCGTGGAAATTTTTTTTTTTAAAGGTTTGGACATTCGAGGGTTCCAAAAGGACTTTTTTTCCTGAAATATGCCTGCCCTAAAAAAAGGAGGGGGAACCCTTTGTGGAAAAAAACCCCCCTTTGTATCCCCAAACCCTTTTTTTAGTGGAGTCGTAAATTATTTATAGAAAGGGATTCAGCTTTGTTCATTTCTTTTTTTTTTCTTTTTTAATTTTTTTTTTTAAATTTAAACTTTATATTTGGGCCTTTTGGGGGCCCGCCAGCCATAATGGGTGGAATCATTGAGGTGAGGTCATCAGGGTAAAAATCTCCTATCCCTGAGTTTTTATCTCCTGTAATTTCCCTTTTTGCTTGTGTGGTTAATTTAAAATTTGTGTAACGGGGAAAACATTATATTAACTTTCAGGTGATTATTTACCCCATCTTTGGCTTTTTGATCAAGTGCTATGAACTTAATATTTCCCCTCCTATTCTGACTTCTTCAAAATGACATTGACTGAAGGTCTGCATTACAGGAACCCTTCTAGAGAAGGTAACTCTTTGTGAATCGGACCCCCCTTTTAAAAGGAAAATGCTAGACTTTTTTTTTTTTTATCGTTTCAACAACTTAGGTTTTGCCCCTAAATTAATAAGTCTTTTCCCCTTCCTCATATCCCAGAGGGTTTAACGGCTTTTTTTTTTTTAAAAAAAATTTTTTTTATTGGGATGTCTTATGTATTCCACATTTTATTTTCTATAATAAAGTTTTTCTAATTGAAAACTTTAATCCATCCTTTTTTTCCCTACGAGCACTTGGCGCTGGTATAGTATTATTTTCCCTTCCTTTTTTCTATTTTGTGGCTTTATATTTGACCCGATTCCAAGGGATCTGGGGTTGAAGGGATTACACAGCTGCCGTGCTGAATTATATGGAGTGACTACCCTCATCATTTTCCATTGGCGATATTGAGTGTTGTGCCTTCTGCACAACCTGAACAGGTATAGTGCAATTGCCTGTTATCCGTGTTTGCCTATAACCATCTTCACTATCGTGCGCCTATTTTTCTTTTTTATATCTATTTATATATATATATATATATATATATATATATATATATATATATATATATATATATATATCATTAAAAGAGGCGCGGTTATTTGGACCAATGGGACAGCGAGCGACGCTCTTATGGGTTTTCTAATGCAATCTGGAATAAAACTGTACATATCCGAAATCAAATGATAAGACTACAGAAGTTGTACCGATGTGTATATAAAATGAACAATAATATGGGGATAAAGAAAAAAAAATATTAATTCAATAAAATCATGTTTATTTCTTTATTTTTGTTACACCCATACTATTGATCCTTGGCTAACGAAAATAAAGAAATAAACATGATTTTATTGAATATTTTTTTTTCTTTACCCCCATATTATTGATCATATGATATATATAGTGCAGTCCCGCACTGCGCCTAAGTCCCGCACTGCGCCTCACACACTGGCGAGGCGCGGCGGACTTTACATGGTATGTATGAGCGCGCCCCGGCGCCTACATAAATCAGGCGCAGATTTCGCCGGAAAACTTGCGGAAAGGTGCGCTCTGACGCGGTGAGATTCATACATGTCGCCCATATTGTCTAACTCATCTTGGTCACATTCCAGATGAGCAAATATGGTTGTGGTCCTTGGTCTCAGGGAAAAAAAAGTAATTGGTTAAAAGACCCCTGTATTAAGGGAGTTTCTTATTTGTTAAATAGTGATGCCTTACTCTTAAGTTTTTGTAGAATTCCATACAAAAAGAAATGAGGGCTTTGTCCCTAGATACTGAGAATACTTGTGTGTGTTTTGACTCCTCTTCCTCCAGTGCACTACACTATTTAGAAGACCAAAGTGAACCCACTTACCAGACACCTTTACGTCCTAAATAAGTACAGTACTCTGACAGGCCTAACCTTGCCACTGGAAGCACATGTTCTCCTACAGCTCCTGTTGTGGCCTGCCAATCTTCCTCCATTCTCTCAATCAGCAGCACTATCAGCAGTACCATCCTTGGCTCTGGGGCACCTCTCGGGTCCGAATGAAGCTTTCCCTGACATGTATGGATGGCCCTGGCACAGAGATTAGGGTGCGCCATAGAATGCTTCAGAAGTCAGGGGCTGAATTTGTAGTCACTGGAATTGCAGTGCTCATTCAAGGACTTTTCAGCTTCTACTCTGGGTGCTTAACGCTCTATTCACAACAGGTCAGTGCCCCTTTGACATCCTGAAGGCTTTCCTGCAACTTTTAACTACATACTGTCTATGCTTAGGCCCTCTCTTTACTATGCTTGAACTAGGAACTGCCGCTGGCGACAACCCTCAAAAAACATTTTGCTCTCTTGCTTCGGTTGTTAAATTAGACAACGGTCATTATGCTTTGGGTCCCCGTCCACCAGATGGTCAGCCTCCCAGGAATGTGATATGTAGGTATAGTGTGCACGATTATAACCAAACAGAAGTCATCATGTTTGCAGCCAGAACCCAAGGACCCTGAGGGAGAGCCCTGAAACCACTGCAAAATGCTTTAAAAGATAACAACCACGGAGTGTTTTTCTTCTCTCTGACTAGGTATTTAACCCCTTACTGAGATGTGATGCATGAGTACGTTATCATGTTGGTTAAAGAGCTATGGAGCTCACTCACTGCATCTACTCCATAGGTGGCTTTTACTGGCAGTTAATTACAGCTGACACCCGCCACTAACAGTAGGCATTGCAGGCAGTTAGAAGGGTGTACAAGCCATTGAGCCTACCAGGGGTCAAGTACCCTAGAGGAACTAGAAGTACAAATGTAAAAATAAAAAAAATTGTCAAAAATAATGTTATGCCCTTAAAAGTCCGGTCTATTTACATATAACATCAGTTATCCCATACACTTAACATTGTAGAAGAAAAAAACTCCAAATACCAAAGTGATCACAGTGAAAACAACAGTTCAGCTGACATAATGAGCCCTCACTCAGGTCAATAGGGGGAAAAAAAAATGGCGCTGTAGCGCAAATTTCGGAGATAGAGGTGTTTTTTTTTTTAAAGTACTAAAACATAACGAAAATCTTATATGTTTGGTATCACCAGTATCATATCAACCTGCAGAATACAGTTAATATCATTCATATTCTCTGAAAAAAAGCCAAGAAAGCAAAAATTCTGCTGGGGTATGTAAAATTTTGAGCACAACTGTAGATATCCATGATCATTTTCTCTTCATTAATTTAGCTTTTTCTTCTGGTACCTCTCCTAAGGAGCTTTAACAATAATGCTCCCATTGAGTTAAGTGCTAACTTCAAAGTCCTTGGAACCAGACATGAACATCCTGGATCCTTGGGTAAGTTATCCATGCCTTTCTCCATTGTTTGTGATCTAAAAAGACCTTTGGTGAAACTCTGCCTAGTTGACACCAGGCCTTTCTTACACCCGGATTGTAGCGATTTAAATTTTTACTATGCAGTGCAAAACACAGCAGGATTGACTACATTTTAATTTCTCACTCTTTGCTGGATCTTCTGATCACCGTGAAGATTCAGCAGATTTTGATTCAACTTTCTGCACCCCCGTGGTCCCTTTTGTTAGATAAACTATGTTCAACTTTCTAACTGATCACTCATTAAACTGTACCCCTCTTCCTAACAAATGGAAACCCCTAAATGTTTCCTTAGAGTGTTTACCTCTCTTATGCATCAGTTGGATACATTGGGAGATTGTTCACAAACAGTTTTATTTCTCATTTAACTGCCTGATACCAGACATAAATGTTGATTGTTTAAGCATGAGGAATTGGATTTGTGTGGAGTTTATCAGTTTGGGGATAAGAGTAGCAATTAGCTATTCCATGCTCTTTGTTCCGGGATCTTTTTGGACTGTATAATACAGTTCTCTTCTGCCTCCCCTGGTAAAGTTCTAAAGGCCAAATATAAATTAGCAACTTTTAAAAATTTTAATCCTCACTATTGACGTAAAGTTCTGGGACCTTCCTGTCAACTTTAGAAACCAAGATGGATGCATACTTGCAGGAGAACAAACTTGCTAATAGTGCTTTAGACCAAAGAATGTCCTTTAAACTTTTCTACGATTGAACTTTTAGAGGCTGTCCAAGCCTTGAAAAATGCAAGAGCCCTGGTGGCTTTTTCCTGGTTTAATAAAACCTTTTCTGATTAACGGACTCCTGTTTTCCTTGACGTGTGTAATTCTCAACTGACTGCCCTTTCGTTCACCAATCTTTTTGTGCTCATATATCAGAAGCTTTGAAAGAATCCAATACACTGTAGTAACTAGTGTCGAAATTCCCTTATTGATGTAGATCTCAAAACTATGTGAAAATGAATGCATCTCACATAAAACACCTGATCCCTTCTTTGATAAATGAGGACCATATTGGCTTTATTCAAGGTTGAGAAGAGAGGGATAAAACTATTTAAACTATTACCATAATCTAATTGTTCAGGTTACACGTGTTTGATTGGCTGCACTGGGACTTCCCATCATTCCGTCTCAGAGCCTGGAGAATTTGGTGACAACTTGCTCAATGATATCACAATGCTTTACTTTGCCTAGATTATAGTAAGTGGTCAACTTTCTTTTGTCTTCTCCATCCATAAGGTACTAGGAAGGGTTGCCCTCTTTATCTTCTGTTATATGTCATGACCATAGAACCCCTATTGATAAGCCCCTTGCAAAAACCATACACTGGTGGAATTCTTGCTGGTAGAGATTCCCATAAATTGCTGATTACCTGCTTTTATACATAGCCTCTCCAACTACTGCTTTGCCCAATACCCTTAAAGAAATTTAGATTTTTGGAGCACTTACTAACTTTAAGATGACTACTCACAAGTCAGTTACTTAACCCCTTACCGACATTTGCCGGACCCATACGGCAATGTCGGGTAGGGGTTCCCGCAATTGCCGTATGAGTACGTCAAGGCGATCTTGCGCGCTCACAAGCGGAGCGCGCAAGATCACGGCATGGAACCAGCGGTATATTACCGCTGGCATCATGCCGCATCCCCCACGGCCGGAGTGAGCTCCGGCCGCGGGGGATTAACCCCCCGATGTCGCGACATCGTGGTCGCGACATCGCGGCTGCGGGCGGCAGGAGTGAGCTCCTGCTGCCCGCCGATCCCGGCGCAGTAATGGCGCTGAGCGCCGCTACTGATCTCCTACCAGGCAGCCCGGATGCTGAATGACAGCATCCGGGTTGTCTGGTGACGTCACGATGCCCACAATGCATTGTGGGCAGCGTGACAGACAGTTGCCATGGAGACCAGCATACAGCTATAAGCTGTATGCTGATCTCCTATTGCATGAACGATCTGACGATCGTTCATGCAATTCCCCCTGGGGAAAAGTGTAAAAAGTGTGAAAAAGTAAAAAAAAAGTGTAAAAAAGTAAAACACAAACACAAAAAATAAAATAAAAACACGTACACCGCCCTTTTCCCCTTTACAAACGCCAATCGCCCCAAAAAAGATCAAAAATAAATAAAGTACCCATATTTGGTATCGCCACGTGCGTAGCGACCCGTGGTCTCCCTTACATCTTGGGTGCCAGCATATCAAAGTGCCGCGAGGGCTATCAGCAACCATACCTGGCGGCATATAGCTAAGTATACATTTCTTTATCAGATACAAAAAGGTTGTAAATTGTTGTATATAGCGTTAGAATATTTGATTCTACAGCAAGTGGTTTTTTTATCCCCTGATGAACCCTATATAAAAGGGAGAAACGCGTTGGGATAGCTGGGGATACAGGTTTAGATGCTACATACATACAATAAATCGTCTGTCATTTAAGCGGAGCCGCCCTTTTTCGGGGCGATCACCCCGCTGACAGATTATACTGCACTATAATGGTATATGTTGGTAATGTATAGGGGTATAGGTCACGTATTTTTAGGGTATATCAGTAAAAGTTAAGTTTTAACAGGGATTATAATTTTGCAGTGATACTTGTTTAATTCTCTGTTGGTATTGGATTGTAGTTTAAAAAAGATGCGTAGCGACCCACCCTATAAATCTGTCATGTTAATTAACCCGTACGGTGAACGCCGTAAAAAAAAAAAAACATTCACAGAATTGCGATTTTTGTACATCCTGCAGCACATAAAATGGAATAAAAAGCGATCAAAAACTAATATAAACGCCAAAGTTGTACCAATTAAAACGTCAGTTCATCCCGCAAAAAAAAAGTCCTTACACAGCTCTGTATACGGAAAAATTAAAAAGTTCTGGCTATTAGAAGATAGCGATGCATAAATATTGTTTTACACAATAAAAACACTTTTTTTTCAAAAAAATTGTGCTTTCAAATAAAAAAACTACATAAATTGGGTATCACCGTAATCATCTCAACCCACAGAGTAAAACTAACTTGTCACGGATACTGCACGGTGAACGCTATTAAAAATAAAAATAAAAAACACTGCTAGGATTGCAGTATTTTCTTCACCCTGCCTTCCAAAAAACGGATTTAAAAGCGATCATTAAGTCTTTTCCCCCTCAAAAATGTTACCAATAAAAACGTCAACTCATCCCGCAAAAAAAAGTCCCTATACAGCTCCATAAACAGAAAAATAAAAAAAGTTATGGCTCTCAGACTGCGGTGATGCAAAAACGTGTTTTCCTTTTCAAATAAAAGTGTTTTTATTGTGTAAAAGCAGTAAAACATTAAAAAAATATACAAATGTGGTATCGCTGTAATCGTATCAACCTGCTGAGGAAAACTAGCATGTCATTTATACCGCACAGTGACCGCTGTAAAAAATAAAAATAAAAACACTACCAGGATTGCTGTATTTTGTACAAAATGCCTCACAAAAACCTTAATAAAAAGTGATCAAAGCATCACATGCCCCCCATAATGGTACCAATAAAAACATCAACTCATCTCGTAAAAAACAAGCCCACAAGCAGCTCCATATGCAAAAAATTAAGAAAGCTATGGCTGTCAGAATAGAACATAAAAACGCAACTTTTTATAAAACTCGCTTCTATTGTGTAAAAGTAATAAAACATAAAAAACTATATAAATTTTATATCATTGTAATTGTACCGACCCCATAGTAAAGTTATCCCGTCATTTATACTGTACGGCATACACTGTAAAAATGAAGCCCAAAAAACAATGGCGGAACTGCGTTTTCCCTCCCATTTCCATGGCCCAATGCTCAAAAAAAAACTCCGGACCACCTGTGCGCCCAAGATGCACACTACACCCTTAGATGAGATCGCTGAGGGGGTTTGAATCCAAAATAGGGAAAATTCTGGGAGGTTTCACTGTTCTAGTACTTTGGGGGCTTTGCAGATGCGCCATGGCCCACCAATATCGTGCGCCAAAAGCCAAATAGTGCTCCCTCCCTTGTACCCCTGCCATGCGCCAAAACCGCAGTTTACTCCCACCTGTAGGGTATTGCCGAACTGGGAAGAAATTGTGTATCACATTTTTTGGGGCTTTTTTTCCAAGAATCCTTGTAAAAATTAAACATTTTCTGCTAAAATTGCAGATTGGAAAAAATATATATTTTTTTATTTTCAGAGCCGAACGCTAAAAAAATTTGCGAAACGCCTGTGGGGTCGATATGCTCACTACACCTCTGGATATATTCCGTAAGGGGTGTAGTTTCCAATATGGGGTCTTTTTAGGGGTATTTATTAAGTTTTGGAACCTTAGGGTGTCTGCAAACCTGAAATGGCCCCTAAATAAAATTGGAATGAAAATGAGGCCCCAGAGTCCAGTAGGTGCTCCTCCTATTCTGGGGCTTGTGGTTGTGCAAAATACTGCACTAGGGCCACATATGGGATATCTCTGAAAACGGCAGAATCTGGGGAATCAATATTAATTTGCATTTCCCTGATCACATTTACCGTATTCTTGTCAATAATGTATAAAATTGAAAATCTGCAAAAAAAGTGAAATTTTTAAATTTCACTTCCACTTTGCTTTAATTCCTGTGAAACACCTAATGGGTTAATAAACTTCCTAAATTCGGTTTTGAATACTTAGGGGTGTAGTTTCTTAGCTGAGGTCCTTTATGGGGGTATCTAACATACAGGTCAATCAAAGTCACGTTAGAACTGGACTGGTCCCTAAAAATATGTATATTGCAAATTTTCAAGAAAATTTGAAAATTACTACTAAATTTAGCCCCCCTAATGTCGTAAAAAAAAAAAAAAAAGACATTTAAAAAAATGATGCCAAACTACAGCAGACATATGGTAGATGCTAGTTATAAACTATTTTGAGTGGAATAACTATCTGTCTTACATGCAGAAATTTTTGAAGTTTGAAATTGGTACATTTTTCACACTTTTCACCATAATTTGATATTTTTCACAAATAAACAATCATTTTTTGGACCAAAATTTCTTACTATCTTATAGCACAATGTGTCACGAGAAAACAATCTCTGAATCACATGGATAGGTTAAAGTGTCAAAAAGTTATTCTCACATAAAGTGACACATGACAAATTTCAAAAATAGGGCTCTGTCAGAGAGGCCAAAACTGGCTCCGGCGGTAAGGGGTTAATACTTCTTTTCCTGGTACCTTAGTCTCAACTATTTGAGCATCGTTCCCCTTCTAATGCCAATCTCAACATAACAAATATTTAGGAGTCTTGATTCCTTCAGGTCAATCCCTACAACCTTGGTCCTCTGTTGACTTTCCTGTCATCAGATTTTTCTACATGGTCTAAGTCTACTGTTTATTCTCTTTTCTGGTTTAGCAGAATAGCAGTCTTAAAGATGGTCACCCTGCCCCATATCCTTTACTATTTTCACGCTCTTCCCATAATCCTTCCTAGCTGGATCTCAATTAAACTTTACTCTTTGCAAATTTATTTGGGAATGCTCTCATCCTAAACTTAGTTCCCTTGTCCTCATGAGATGGAAGGAAGACAGTGATGTGGGCTTACCAAACTTCCAAATTTATCATGCTACAACATTCTCTGTATGTATCGTGGATTTTTTGTGTGGCACAGCCATCAAAAGATAGGTTTCTTTGGAAACATCGATAACTCCTCTTTTCCCTACATCGCTAATGCTTAGCTCACTCTACCAGAGAATGGGCAAAACACACAGCTTTCCTTTTAAAAACTATATTGATGTTTAGCGACCATTACTTTGTTTCCAGTAATCCTGCTTCTTCTAGTGGCCTGAATAAAACCTCAGTTTGTTCCCTGCGCAACTGCCATAATATGACAACTCATTGTTTGTCTTTGATAAAATCCGATCCCTCAGTGACTTATCCCCTGAAAACCCCTTTGGTGAAGATTGGTTGTTATATAGTTGACTGGTTTTTTACCACTTATTGAATCTAACTCAATTGTATAGACTGCTTACTTATTTTGAAATGTTGTGCACCTGTGGAATATATTTATCTACAATAGTCTCCTCTTAGTTTATAGGTTCCTGAGAGAAGGACTGACTGGACTGCACACCACTGTTCCAGGTTAAATGAAAGCATGATCTAAGCTACTCATTGTCCTCTAAACAATGTCCCCAAAAATACAAAAAGGTCCCAACCGCCTAAAACCTAACTTTTAATAAGTATCCAACATAACAAAATATTACATAACATAGAAAAGAAACCAATGCTAATAGGAACTGATCCTTATTCAAATCAATTAAACATAGGGGAAGGCCCAGGGATAAAATAAGGCTAACCTTTACCTAATGCCACTCACCTTACCCGGCCCCTAGCACAGTCATCGCTCCAATAAGGGCGACCCTGTAAAACTCTTGCACCCTAACTATTCGTTCCTCAATTATGTACATATGACAAATAGACATATTGGTATTCATACAAATCAGGGCTATTCCAAAGAAATGGGCTCACAATGCCTTCAATCAAAAGCGTATACAATAAAAACTAGATAGCCAACCAAAAGGCAACCAAGTACAAATTCTCCAGACGTGTTTCATCCCACCTTTAAGGAATCATCAGTGGGGATACTTATAATAGAAAGGTGGCTTCAAGAAAAACACATTCACATATATAAAATGTCCTATCCCATCATAACATCAGGTATTAGGTTGGATAAATCCATAGCTATCTGTAGGTGGTTAGGAAAGGGATGGTGTGTCCCAATGGAGAACAAGTCTGTGGGAGCTAGGCATGCTCTAACACATGTATATTCGTATTCCCAAAGTGACAAGAGGAGTAGGTGTTAAAATACTCTAAGTCCTCCCCATCCTCCAATCAGCAGCCTCATGCTGTCAATAATTTTTCAGAATTTTATAATAAAGTGACAAAATTGTACAAACACCGGTTACTGGCTGTCAATATCAATATAGTGTATATCTTACATGAAATGTCATGTCTCTGTCTGGCGGCATCCTCATAACACGTCTGCACTGGATTGTATTACCATTGCTGACGTGTCCAGTTTTTCTGAGATATTGCCTGCAGTAGGTTTCCTACAAACAGACACATTTAAGCCCCCAAATCCATTCTTGGAAAGAAGAACATCCAAGAAACTAAGACGATCAGAATGCATTTTATAAGCAAAGTGTAGACGTAAATTTTTCGTGTTCAACATGTCAACAAATGTAATAAAAGTGTCCTTACTTCCAGTTCAGATAACCATGATATCGTCAATAAATCTACCAGAGAATTGAACATCTGCATAATTTGCTGCGCAGGGGCTGCCCATAGCAGTGCCCCTGAGCTGGTGGAAGAACTTACAATTAAAGGAGAAATAATTACACGTGTCAAATAGTCTCAAAAATATGGGAATCTACTAAGAGAACGAAGAGTGACTTTTAATACCTATATTTACTATTTTGCCATGGGCAAACTTAAACTCTATCAGTTCTCAATCTATAAAGCACTAAAACTTAACTTTTATTGTATACAACACTTAACCTCTACACACACTTTTTAAAAACCTGATTTCTAACCTCTCAGTTTGTCTCATAACTTTATCCCTTTCTAATTCTGAAAGAATAACTCCTTTTCTATTTTCAAATCTGGTGGAACACCACCTATTATATCAGCAGGGAAACAGGGAAACCCTATACATACAGTGATTTGCTAACTGCAAAAGAGAATCCAAAACATCTTACTTGGGCAGTAGTCCATAATCTGATGGGCATGAAGCATATAAGGTTTCCTTGTGAAACCCACTGCAGCGGGTAACACAAAAAAGAGGTAGAAAATAAAAAATTAAAATGTAATGACTGACCTCCCCAACATGTTTCACCAGCAAACTGGCTTCATCAGGGGATAGAGGCCCGGTCCCATGTGGTCTAGCTCACTTCCTTTTATATGGTCTTAGGTACACACCCTATTCAGGAGCTCACCAATTAGTCACCAGAGATTCAACAATACTCATTCCCCCTGTCAAAACATGCCCCTTTCTCTCCTCCATGCATACTAATACTATTTACTGCCACTGCGCTCTTATGACCAACATTACTCAGACAATTTTGCCATCTCCGTAACGGGCTTCAGCCCTATCTTACCATGCCGTCCGCGCACGCGCACTGCGACGGACTCCTGCCCAACTTTTCTCACATTACTGCGTCTGCGCGTCTCTCCTGGAACGAACTAAGCGGAATAAATCCTACATTATGCAGCATACTACTATCACTGGTTAATTACGTTACAGTAGAAATGTACAGATATGCTAGTACAGTCATGCAACATTGTATTTGCATAAATAAACGTAGAATTTACATAGTCGATAGGAGCAATAAATATATGCATAAATAGATGGCAATTTGTTCCCAAGCTACATCTGGCCTCATGTAATTCATACTTATTATCATCATACAATATTGAGAGGATGAAGGATAAAGGGAGGGTATGAAGGGAGAGGAGAAAAAAATATATAAATCCTACATTATGCGACATACAAATGTATAGATATGCCAATGCAGTCACGCTTATTTTGTATTTGCATAGGTTAGCATAGAAATTACCTAGTCGGAATAAATAATAAATGTAAATATAAATGTATCCATAAATAGATGGTAATTTATTCCCAAACTGCGTCTGGCCTCATATAATTCATACTTATTATCATCATAAGATGTTAAAGAAATGAAGAATAAAAAAGGGAGGTATGGGGAAAAAAAATCATTTAATATAAACTCTGGTACTTTTAGAATCATATCTTTACCTATTCTTATACCACTGACTGTATTTAATCGCATATATTGTTGTTACTCAAAACTTATATAGGGAATCATCAGGATTAAATAAATGCTGAAAATGAAAAGCCTTCATTAAGGCCTTTGGGATTCAATGTATTGAGGCTATATATCCATTTTGCTTCTTTTTCACACAGATGCCCCAGAATTTTAGCACCTCTATTTCACCATTATGTACTTCCAAAATGTGTCTCGCTAGGGGAGTATTACCTCGTTTTAATAGTACTCAGATGTTTAGAAATCCGACGACGAAACTCCTGTATGGTTTTTCCGACATAAATCTTGGGGCAGATACACATATCTCCATAAACCACCCCTTTGGTTTTGCAGTTGATGAATTGTCTTATCTCAAATCTTCTCTTATCAGTGGGGTGAACAGATTCTTTAGTTTTCCATATAAATGGACAAAATGAACAGTTGCCACAAGGATATGAGTCTACCACCGAAGACTTTAACCATATTTTCTTGCTATCTTCCTCAAAATGACTATGCACAAGTTCATCCCTGAGATTCTTTCCTCCTCTATATGTGACACTAGGATATTTAGGAATCACCTCAGAGAGTACCGGATCTGCTTTTAGAATGTGCCAATGTCTTCTAAGTATACCTCTCATTTCATTAGCTCTATCATAAAAGGTACCTATACAGCGAATAAAATCATTTTTTTCCTCCTTCTGTCTACTGATTAATAGATGCCCTCTGTCACTGGTCAAAGCTCTATTAAACGCCTTCCTCAAACATTTTTTTTGGTAACCTCTTGCCTGAAATTGTGCATTTAAGTTTATACATTCTTGATTAAAAGCCTCTAGTGTAGAGCAATTCCTCCGAGCCCTAAGAAATTGGCCTATGGGAATCCTCTTCATTAGGGAAGGTGGGTGCCAGCTAGAGAAATGTAACAAACTATTAGTAGCCATATTTTTCCTAAATATTGCTGTCTAGATCTGCTTGTTTTCATCCAATACAATTTGGAGATCCAAAAAATAAATTTTCTCTCTATGAATTTCAAATGTAAATTTCATCCCAATTTCATTATCATTAAGTATAGATAAAAAAAATCCTTAAATAATTCTTCACTACCATCCCAAAAATCAATACATCATCAATAAAGCGACCCCAAAATAAAATCCGATCTGTGAATGTTTGAAAGTGTTCAGAAAAAACAATAACATCCTCCCACCAACCTAAAAATAAATTAGCAAAACTTGGTGCACAAACTGTGGCTATGGCTGTTCCCTTTATCTGATGATAAAAGGTGCCATCAAACAAAAAATAATTGTGTGTCAAAACAAAATCCAATAACTGTAAAACAAAATCATTATGTTCAGTAAATTGCGTACCTCTTGTATTCAAAAAACTCTTGATTGCTTTCAGGCCTAAGTCATATTTATTGTTACTATATAGAGCTTCTACATCTAATAGATAGATAGCAAGAAAACATAGTTACAGTCTTCGATGGTAAGCTCATATCCTTGTGGCAACTGTTCATTTTGTCCATTTATATGGATAACGAAATAATTTGTTAATCCCACTGATAAGAGAAGATTTGAGATAAGACAATTCATCAACTGCAAAACCAAAGGGGTGGTTTATGGAGCTATGTGTATCTGCCCCAAGATTTATGTGGGAAAAACCATACAGGAGTTTCGTCGTCGGATTTCTAAACATCTGAGTACTATTAAAACTAGAGGTGATACTCCCATAGCGAGACACATTTTGGAAGTACATAATGGTGAAATAGAGGTGGTAAAATTTTGGGGCATCTGTGTGAAAAAGCTAGGGTAAAGCAAGGGCAATTTGGATATGGTTTTATTGAGGGAAGAGGCAAAATGGATATATAGACTCAATATATTGAATCCCAAGGGCCTAAAATGAAGGCTTTTCATTTTCAGCATTTATTTAATCCTGCTGATTCCCTATATAATTTTTGAGTAACAACAATATAGGTGATTAAATACGGTCAGTGGTATAAGAATAGGTAAAGATATGATTCTAAAAGTACCAGAGTTTATATTAAATTTTTGTTCCCATACCTCCCTTTTTTATTCTTCATTTCTTTAACATCTTATAATAAGTATGAATTATATGAGGCCAGACACAGTGTGGGAATAAATTACCATCTATTTATGCATACATTTATATTTATTATTTTTTCCAACTAGGTAAATTCTATGCTAACCTATGCAAATGCAAAATGAGCGTGACTGCATTGACATATCTATACATTTCTACTGTAACATAATTAACCAGTGAAAGTAGTATGTCGCATAATGTAGGATTTACATATATATTTTTTTTTCTCGTCCCCCTTCATACCCCCCCCCCTTATCCTTCTTTCTCTCAATATTGTATGATGATAATAAGTATGAATTACATGAGGCCAGACGTAGCTCGGGAACAAATTGTCATCTATTTATGCATATATTTATTGCTCCTATCGACTATGTAAATTCTACGTTTATTTATGCAAATACAATGGAGTATGACTGTACTAGCATATCTGTACATTTCTACTGTAACGTAATTAACTAGTGATAGTAGTATGCCGCATAATGTAGGATTTATTCCGCTTAGTTCGTTCCAGGAGAGACGCGCAGACGCAGTAATGTGAGAAAAGTTGGACGGGGGTCCGTCGCAGTAAGGGCGGAAATGCCGTAGGCGCAGTGCACGGGCAGCATGGGAAGATAGGGCGCAAGCCCGTTACGGAGATGGCGAAATTGCCTGAGGAATGTTGGTCATAAGAGCGCAGTGGCAGTAAATAGTATTAGTATGCATGGAGGAGAGAAAGGGGCGTGTTTTGAAAGGGGGAATGAGTTTTGTTGAATCTCTGGTGACTAATTGGTGAGCTCCTGAATAGGGTGTGTACCTAAGACCATATAAAAGGAAGTAAGCTAGACCACATGGGGCCGGACCGCTATCCCCTGATGAAGCCAGTTTGCTGGTGAAACATGTTGGGGAGGTCAGGCATTGCATTTTAATTTTTGATTTTCTACCTCTTTTTTGTGTTATCCACTGCAGAGGGTTTCACAAGGAAACCTTATATGCTTCATGCCCATCAGACTACTGCCCAAGTAAGATGTTTTGGATTCTCTTTTGCAGTTAGCAAATCACTGTACATATAGGGTTTCCCTGCTAAAATAATAGGTCCGGGTTTCCACCAGATATGAAAATAGAAAAGGAGTTATTCTTTCAGAATTAGAAAGGGATAAAGTTATGAGACAAACTGAGAGGTTAGAAATCAGGTTTTTAAAAAGTGTGTATAGAGTTTAAGTGTTGTATATAATAAAAGTTAAGTTTTAGTGCTTTATAGATTGAGAACTAATGTTTAAGTTTGCCTATGGCAAAATAGTAAATATAGATAATTACACATGAGCACAAAATCAAGTAGAACCAAGACCAATTCATTAAAGGGCATTACAAATCTGCTTCTGGTACTTGGGAAGAAGGACACCGCCATCAGGCCACAGTGATGCGGGATACAGCTATATAATTACTCAACATCTATGCTGCATAACCAACAGTTCTCATCAAGAGGGACACCCCCAAGATTAGTTAGATAAGTGGTGTCACATAGGTACGAAGGAATTGAGGTGACAAAAGGTCGTAAAATCTGATCCAGAGAAAAGCCAATGTAAAGTTTCAAATAGTTTGTACTAGACACTATGGGATGACATTTGAGGGGAGACAAACCATAGTGGAACTTGGGTATTCCATAATATGGAGCCATTTGAGGTGATAATGGAAACAAAAAATTGAATTCCTGTTGACTTAAAATACCTCTCGAACATCCTGTGGACAGAATGGATTTAAGCTTTTCCAGAACAAATAAACTATCTTTAAACACATTTCTCCATAGGTTAGAAGGTCCATAAAAACAAGATTACGCCCTTTGTCTGCGGCTTTTATTGTAATAGTATGATCATTCCTAAGTGAGCAAAGAGCCTGACTTTCATTACTAGTAAGATTATAAAATGAAGATTCACATTTACTAGTATCAATTTGCCCAATAGAATCAATGACAGCTTTGAAAAAAGTATCAATATTGTCCTCGGGTGAGGGTGGTGGCGATTTTGTGCCTTTAAGTTTACAGGTAGAAACAGACCTTTTTGATGAATCTTTTTCTGATTCCTGTAAGAGCAACACTAGAGTATCATTAGCCTCAAAACCATCAACATCGATTTCTAACTTGCAACATATTTTAGCATCATTAAACAGATATAGGACTCCCACAGAAGCAATTTATGAAGGTCTTAATTCTAAAATCCAATTATTCAGAGGCGAAGCAGAGGCGGCACTCACTTATTAGGATAACAAAACTTCTTTAATCCAACTGTAGCAGCATAAAATCGGGACGGATGGCCACAGCAACGCCAACGACCGTTTCGCGCTATTCAGCGCTTTGTCAAGGCCTTGACAAAGAAATGCATCCAGACTGTGGCAACAAAAGTGACTACACCCCTAAGTGAAAATGGACAAATTATGCCCGAAATGTCCATATTTTGTGTGGCCACCATTACTTTCCAGCACTGGCTTAACTCTCTTGGACATACAAAAACAAATATATATACGACTAAATAGGCACCCCCTACTTCTCAGCTGGATAGTTCTTGCAGTCCCATGTAACTGTCCTTAGTAAGCAGTTGCACAGGTCCCAGGCCCACGGCTTCCAAGCCACCAAGATATATGCATGTCTGCATTTATCTGCCTGCTTTACTGCATCACCTGTATGTACCTGTATGTACAGAATTTTCCAATAAGGAAAACGTCCCTCAGTATACGCTGGTCCATATTTTCATTGCATTCTGTTAACTAGAGCTTCACAGGTTGCCACTGGAATCCTTTTCCACTCCACCATGATGACATCATGTAGCTGGTGGATGATAGACATCTACCTTCCATTTTAGGATGCTCCATAGATGCTCAAAACAGTTTAGGTAATCTATGTCTTTCATCTGCTTGTCTTCAGCAAACTGTTTGGGGGCATTATTGTGCATCATCTTTGAAGAGGCATATGTGTGGCATATGGCCTGAGCACTGACAGTTTGACACCCCCCCCCCCTCACCCTTTTAACCTCTGCAGAAATGCTGGCAGCAACTTATGTGTCTATTTTAAAAAGACAATCTCTGGATATGACGCTGAGCACGTGCATTCAACTTTTTTGGACCATGGCACGGTCTGTTCTAGGTGGAACCTGTCGTGTAAAACCACTGTATGGTTTTGATCACCGTGACGTAGCTCAGTTTCAAGGTGTTGACAGTCTTCTTTATAGCAGAGCAACAATTATTTTTTTTTCAGATCCTCAGACAATTCTTTGCCATCAGGTGTCATGTTAAACTCCCAGTGACCAGTATGAGAGAGAGTGAGCGATAACACCAAATTTAACACACCTGCTCCTCAATCACACCTGAGACCTTGTAACAATAATAAGTAAAATGAAACAGTGGAAGGAAAATGGCAAATTGGGCACAATTTGTCCATTTTCAATTAAGGGTGTACTCTCTTTTGTTGCCAGCTGTTTACACATTGATAGCTGTGTGATTTTGAGGGCACACCAATTTTAAAAGCTGTACACGGACTCTCTTAAATTGTATCAGTGTCATATCTTCATTGTTGTCCCATGAAAAGATATAATACAATATTCACAAAAATGTGAGGGGTGTACTCACTTTTGTGAGATACTGTATGTATGTATATGCCAGTTTTATTGTTTAGTAGTACCAAAGAGAAGATGTATTTTTGTTGCATCGCAATTTTTCTTTATAAATATATTCTTTCAATGCTTTTTAGACCCCCTAGGGGACTTAAACATGCAGTCACTTGATTGCTTGTACAATATTACCTTAGTGTAATTAAAAAATTAGAAACAGGAAAAACCCAATGTGGATCAACAGAGATGTAAAGGAGGCAATAAAACAAAAAGAAAGCGTTTCACCTACTAAAACAGGAGGGCAGTGAAGAGGCACTAAGAAGCTATAGGGAAAAAAATAAAATGTGTAAAATAAAGATAAAGGAAGCAAAGCTGGAGACGGAAAGACATATTGCTATAGAAAGTAAAACTAACCCCAAAATATTTTTTAACTATATAAATAGTAAAAAGATTAAAACAGAAAATGTTGGCCCTTTGAAAAATACTGAGGGAGAGAGTAGAGAACGATGAGAAAAAAGCAAACCTATTAAACGCTTTTTTCTCCACTGTATTTACCGAGGAGGATGACCTTCCTGTTGAACAGAGGGATGAGGCAAACTCCAACTTAAAAGTTTCTTGTCTAACCCAGGAAGAAGTGCAGCTCCGCCTTAGGAAGAATAAAATAGACAAATCCCCAGGTCCAGATGGCATACACCCACGTGTCCTAAGGGAGTTAAGTGATGTCATAGATAGGCCCCTATTCTTAATATTTATGGTCTGTCTAATAACGGGGTATGTCCCAAAGGATTGGCGCATAGCAAATGTGGTGCCAATATTCAAAAAGGGGGTCAAAAAGTGATCCAGGAAACTATAGACCGGTAAGTTGAACCTCTGTTGTAGGTAAAATGTTTGAAGGTTTTCTCAGAGATGCTATCCTGGAGTATCTCACTTAAAATAAATGTATAACGCTGTTTCAGCATGGGTTCATGAAGGATCGGTCCTGTCAGACTAATCATCAGCTTCTATGAGGAAGTCAGTGCTAGACTGGATCAGGGTGAGGCACTGGATGTCATATCTAGATTTTTCTAAAGCATTTGATACGGTGCCACATAAAAGGTTGGTAAATAAAATGAGAATGCTTGGACTGGGGGAAAATGTGTGCAAATGGGTAAGCAACTGGCTCAGAGATAGAAAACAAAGGGTTGTAATTAACGGTACATACTCAGACTGGATCGCTGTTACTAGTGGGGTACCACAAGGGTCATTATTGGGCCCTATCCTCTAACATTTTCATTAATGATCTTACACAGGGATTATACAGTAGAATATCGATCTTTGTAGACGATACTAAGCTCTGTAAAGTAATCAACACAATAGAGGATAATGTGTTATTACAAAGGGATCTGGATAAGTTGGAGGCCTGGGCAGGGAAATGGCAGATGAGTGTTAATACAGATAAATGCAAGGTTATGCACATGGGGAGGAAAAATCATTACATGATACATGTTAAATGGAAAAACACTGGGTAAAGTGACATGGAGAAGGACTTGGGAATCCTAGTGGACAGTAAACTTAACTGTAGCAGCAGTGTCAGGCAGCAGCTGCCAAGGCTAATAGGATCATGGGGTGTATTAAAAGGAGCATAGAGGCACATGATGAGAACATTAGTCTCCCATTATACAAGTCACTGGTTAGACCACACATGGAATATTGTGTACAGTTTTGGGCACCAGTGCACAGGAAAGACATTGTAGAGCTTGAACAGGTACAAAGGGCAACAAAAATAATAAAAGGACTGGATGGACTACAGTACCCAAAAGATTAGCAAATTAGGGTTATTTAGTTTAGAGAAAATACGGCTTCGGGGGGACTAATAAATATGTTTAAATACATCAAGGTCAATATAGAGATCTCTCCCAAGATTTATTTATACCCAGGGCTGTATCTAGAACAAGGGGGCATCCTCTACGTCGTGAGGAACGAAAGTTTCTACATAAACATAGAAAGGGATTCTTTACTATAAGAGCAGTGAGACTGTGGAACTCTCTGCCAGAGGGATTTGTCATGGTGAATTCAATAACGGAGTTCAAAAATGGTTTAGATGCATTTCTGGAGCGGATTTTTGTGATTGCCAGATTGGAGTCGGGAAGGAATTTTCCCTAAAATTAGGACAATTAACTTATACCTCATTGGGGGTTTTTGCCTTCCTCTGGATCAACACCTTAGCATAGCAGGCTGAACTGGATGGACGTCTTGTCTTTTTTCGGCCTTACAAACTATGAAACTATATACTGAAGTGTTGCAGTATATTGTCACCCAGAGGCAGTGGCTACAGGCCTCTGCTATCATAACCACATGTATGTGAACAAACAATGAGCTGTAGATAAAATTGGATTGTCTTATACTAGCTCATCCAGTCATGATGGATTGCTCCGCTAATTGCCACACAGCCAACTACCTTCATATTTCATATATGAAATATAAAGGAAAGACTTCTAGTTCTCTTTCATGCTGGATTTATTCAAGGCCTTGACTCAAAAACAGTGTCAAAAACAGGATAGGCATCCACCCTCCACTCAAAAAAAGCCTGTTGTATGTGAAATCACCTTTAAAAAGGGCCTATCACCACCTACTTCTGCGGCAGATAGATTATAAGACTTTTTAAAAGCATTAGCAAATCAGATGATTTTTCTAAGTATTACAGGGACAGAAAAAGGTCAAAATCTGGTGAGATCTTTTCTTCTCTGGGATGTACCAACTGTGTGTGTGTGGGGGGGGGACGTCGATTCTATACAGCATCTGAAAATGAAGACTTATGGTCTGCCCATGGTTCGGGGGATTTGTTGGTCGATAGAATACAATGGGAGAATTAATTCACTTGTTTTTGTAATAAATATTCATATTTCTGAAGATATCTTTCTTTTTTTTCTTTTTTATAACCATTACTACTACTTACGGTTTCATGTTAAATAAATCCCTGAATCCTGTTGCGTTCAAATCTTTCACTTTGTGTTTCTCAGCAATAAGTTTTTCTTTAGTCCAAGTCATCTGAACTTTCTCTGGTGTTGCATTACTTGATTTTGCGGTCACTGCAGAATGTGATGCAGTATTCCTGTCATGGATAAGCTGTGCCTGAGGAAAACACAAGATAGATATACAATGAATATTGAATAGACTGTTAAAAGTTTTACTTACTGATTAAAATTGTCGACAAGTTCCGCTGCTTAATTACAGTGCACATTTTTAAAATGACAACTACAATGGTAAAAGCACAGCAGACAGATTTCCACTGCAAATCTGCACCAAATTTTGTAAAATTTGGTGGGGATTTGATGCTGCGGAAGGGAAAAAAATTAAATGGCAGATTTTTTTTTCTGAGGATCTGCAGGTAATCCTCAGCAATATGGCAGCTTTTTGTATACTTTGACCAACCTGCTGAAGTCAACAGGGAAAATCCTCAATCAATCAGTGACACAGATAAAAAAGGAAAAAATACTGTAAAGTAACAATGCTTTTAATAACAGTTTTAATAGTTTATTTTTATCAAATAAGATTATTCAAATAACGTGAACAAAATTAAATCATTATTTGGTGTGCCACCACTATTTGCCTTTCAAAACGGCATCATGTTTTCTAGGTACACTTGTAAACACTTTTCAGCAGGTTGTTTTAAACAAGTTAGAAAACTAAACATGGATCTTCTGTGGACGTAGGCTTGCTCAATTTCTTCTCTCTCTTTATGTAATCACAGACAGACTCCATGATGATAAGATGACGGCTCTGTTTACCCACATCATTTCCGGTTTTGAAGGCAAAGGAGGGTCACATAAAATATTGATCTGATATTGATCCATTTTTTGTTCACTTTGCATTTTGCTAATAAAAATAACTCTATTTTTGCAAAAAGTAGGAATTTGCAGCATTTTTTCCACACCTGCCTAACACTTTTGCACAGAGCTGTAAACAGACATGCCATTCATTTTTGCATACAATTTCTGTGTGTAGATAAAGCCAAAAATCCCATTTACTTTGAAGCTACTTTGTTATACTGTGAATTTTCTGTGCATCAATGCATGTGTAAAATCCAGAGCACACCGAAAAACCTTGTCAAATGTCAAGGCATGCTGGGCTTGAGAGGTCCACTATGATTATATGGTAACAACATGCTGTATGCATTTAAATCAAGAGTTGGGATAGAAAGCAGAAAGCTTATAAATATCTAGAGGCAGCCCTGATTTCATTGTCATATACATATTAAATGATACAAAAACATTCTGATGAAATTCATAACCCAAGTTTTACCTAGTTTCAAGGCATTGAATGGTGTCTGCACAGTAAGACTAAATCTTACACAGCAAATGTCAAATTGCTGTCCAAAATCCAATGGCATTTTAACATTGCTGGACTGCGGCAGGACTGTGGTTTTACGCAAAATCTGCGGTTGGTTTTCGGATTTGCATGTTGTGAATGTACGGGGCTGATGGCAAATCTTAGCAGAATCCTGTGGAATATACAACATGATGCATATTCCGCCGGATTTTAAACGCGACTGTAAAAAATCTGTGTAGTCTACAAAGCACTGATTTTTTATTATGGTCTATGCAGCACAGGGTACCGCTGGCTTCTCAGAGGATTCAACATACTGAATCTGCCGAAAAACCGACGGTATTACAGTGCTGTGTAGACATAGCCTAAGTTAGCAGGGCTGCTTCACAGCTTGATCTCCAAGAATACAGTCAACAAAAGAATAATTTTCTTACATTTTTAGATGCTTAGGCATTTCTTGGTTAACATCTAATCTTTATTATTAAAATATTGTAAACAACAAATTTATACATATTTACCTTACAAAAGGTCGATTCATAAAGACAACCTCTGTATATCAACAGTGGTTGGCATGGTTTGGGTCTCATCTCTATAAGCCAGATCAGAGAGTTGCTTTGTACAATAAAGTCCCTCCGAACACAGTCAATCAATTCTTACACAACTATTTGTTTAAATAGCCACCATTTACTGCTACATAGGTAGGTAGACACATATTTTCCTGGCACCAACAGCTGGGAAGAGGGGCAATAGAAAAGATGAATGTCGGGTGAGACAGCCATTTTAAGTCAGACTTTATATCCAAGTCTATATTCAGATGATTTCTTTTTGGGGCATGCCATTTCATGTATTCTTTTTTTATAGATATGGAAAAAGCTTTATACTTGTGTTACTACTTTTTAACTTCAGCTTATGCCTTCTCCTGTGCCTCAATAACGTTTCCTGATGTGAGGATATTGTGTGGTGTGAAGTTACTAATTATGCTGTTTCACATCTTTACTGGCTTGAATATTTAAATTTTTCACTCAATTATAAGCACATACTAAAATGCTTTTTATGCAGCACTTATATTTTTCATTTAAACTGAATTATTTAACCAATCCAGCACAGCATCTTAAAAAAGAAAAGTAGCGGCAAATCATTCTCAACAGTAACATGCACCAGTTGCTAATAATTAAAAAAAAAAGAAAACTATTCACAACACAAAAAGTACATTAAACAGCACAAATACACATAGCATTAGTGTTCTATGAAGATAAAGAAAAAACACTTATCAAATGGTAAGTTTAAAGGGCCAGAGTTCTATGTGTGTCTAAACATTTGACTGCATGCAAAACAGAGAATTAAAGGTGTGAAGGCCATTAAACATACTAGAGGTTGCGATGGTTATCCCAGCTGAGGTCCAACCCAGTTCTCACACAAATTATAAAAACGTACCCTCCAAGAATCATATATACATAATTGTCTATTGGTCACAAAATTCTACATACTTAACCCCTTAATGTCGAGGCCTATTTTTTTTCTCGTTCATTTTTCCCTCCCCACCTTCCCAGAGCCATAACTTTTTTATTTTTTCATTCACATAGACATATGAGGGCTTTTATTTTCTGCGGGACAAGATGTAGTTTCTAACGGTGTTATTCATATTACCATAGAATATACTGGGAAACCGCAAAAAAATTCTAAAAAAAAATTCTAAGTGGGGTAAAATGTGAAAAGAAACGCACTTGCGCAATGTTTATGGGTGTTCTGCTTTTACGGCATTCAATCCTCAGTAAAAAATGATGTGTTATCTGTATTCTACAGGTTGATACGCATCCAGCAATATCAAACATGTCAGGTTTTCGCTATGTTTTGGTACCATAAAAAAATTCAAAACACTTCCTATTTTTGAAATTTGCATGGCAGCGCCATTTTCTGTGACCAATAACAATTTTGTACTAACACCTACGGACGTGAGTGAGGGTGCATTTTTTGAAGGCTGAAGTTTACTTTTTGTTACTACCAGTTTGGAACACATGCACCTTTTTGATTACATTTATTCCAATTTTTAGGTAATGTGAAATGACCAAAAAACCCGCAATTTTTTTCTTCTACGGTGTTCAGCATACGTGATAAATTATGCTATATTTTAATAGATCAGACTTTTTCAGACGTGGCGACACCAAATATGTGTAAGTTTTTATTACTTTATTTTTGTATTTGTAAAATGAAAATGGCGGGGGGGAGGAGGGTTACTTAATTTGTTTAAATTGTTTTACACTTTAAAACATTTTTTTTTTTACTTTAACTTTTAGTCCCCCTAGGGTATTTCGCCACTAGGAGGTGCAATCATTTATAGAGCGTAACACATTGTTACACAGTTTGTAAGGCCGAAAAAAGACATCCATCCATCCAGTTCAGCCTGTTGTGCTAAAGTGTTGATCCAGAGGAAGGCAAAAACCCCCATGAGTTAGAAGCCAATTGTCCTCATTTTAGGGAAAAAAATTCCTTCCCAACTCCAATCTGGCAATCAGAATAAATCCTTCGATCAACGACCCTTCTCCAGAATCCTAGTCACTATAACTTGTTATAGTATTACGCTCCAGAAATGCATCCAGACCCTTTTTGAACTCAGTTACTGAATTCACCATGACAAGTTCCTCAGAGCAATGAGACTGTGGAACTCTCTGCCAAACAGTAAAGAATCCCTTTCTATGTTTATGTAGAAACTTTCTTTCCTCAAGACGTAGAGGATGCCCCCTTGTTCTAGATACAGTCCTGAATATAAATACATCTTGAGAGATCTCTATATGGACCTTTAATATATTTAAACATACTTATTATGTCCCCCACCTAAGCCGTCTTTTCTCTAAAATAAATAACCCTAATCTTGCTAATCTTTCTGGGTATTGCAGTCCACCCAGTCCTTTTATTATTTTTGTTGCCTACCTTTGTAACTGTTGAAGCTCTACAATGTCTTTCCTGTGCACTGGTGCCCAAAACTGTACACAATATTCCATGTGTGGTCTAACCAGTGACTTGTATAATGGGAGAATAATTGTAAGGCAATGCATTAGGGTGTACAAAGATGGCGATTTCACTACTTCCTGTCTGAGGCAGGAAGTAGTAAAACAAAAAACATGGCAGTAAGGCTTCACAAGGCTTCCAGCTGTCATGTTAACTGATCGGGAGCCCTCAATTTGCCATCTAAGGGGTTAAACAGTGCGGGATAGCGCTGGCACCATCCTGCACTGTAACCGCCGACTATTAGCTACTAAGACCTTTACCGGCATTAGGACGTACTGATATGTTCAATGTCGGTAAGGGGTTAATATATTACGATTAGCTCCTAAGTGAAATAAGTACTTTAAGATATAAGAATAAGTGTATACAATTAATAATGGAACTAACCATAATTAGGTTAAATTAGTTCCATATTATAAACCTCATATTTGAGCATCCTATATACCCATGTATGGACACACCATATAAAAATGAGCAAGTGACGAAGCATTTAACTTCTAAGGCCCCAATGACATTGTGTTTAGTGGCTCACTTGCCTTTGTCTACTAGGATACCAAGAAAAATGTATCCCGACTTACAGTCCCTGACAGAAGTTCTGTCGCTTATCCATGTTGTGGAAACCAAAGCTTATAACCTGCCTTAAAATTCATCCATTGGTTTTAGAAATGACTCATATGAAAGCTGAAACCCTCCCAAATGGTTTTTTTTTTTAAACGAAAATAAATTTGCTTCACTTGTCACGTTTGCCAACCAGGATGGCTGGAAAACGCCCTGGGTATAGGCGATCATCTGGGCCCACCGCGGGCACAGATGGTAATACACGCGGTGGGTAGCCGAAGTGCAGGACACAGGTGATGGATAAACGGATGCTGTAGCTGTAAAACGGGTGACAGTCCCAGGGTGGTAACAGACTAGGCAGGAAGCCAGGTATCAGCGGGTATCAGCTGACTAGTGCAGCGACAGGAGTTCAGCAGGTAATATATCAGGAACCAGCAGATAAACAGGTGCGCTGGACAGCGCAGGGTTAATGCAGAAGCTTCAGCAGACACACTGGAAACCAAGGGGTTAACTCAGCAGGAGCTCAGCAACAGAGGTCTAGCTCAAGGGATGAACACCAACGAACTGACCCAGAGTACAGGGAGGAAGTTCCTTATGAAGGCAGAGGTCACAGGTATTGAAGCAGGAGCACTGTGTCTATAAATGTCAGCAGGCTGGCGCGCGTGCACCCTATGGTGTGCGCACACACGCTGGGGAAGCCACAGAGGACAGACACGCGCGGGAGCGTGGCCAGGTGAGTAGCGCTGAGCAGCAGGGGACACAGGAGCAGGTACAGAGCATAATGAAACAGCCACTGTGAGCCCCGCACAGGGAGCCACAGCGGACCCGGAAACAGGGGTACGGACACGACCACGGTCAAAGGCACGGGCCGCGGCGTGATCCGTGACATCACTGCTGAAATATCGATCATTTAAGGAAAACAGAAAGGTCGGATTTTGTCAAGACAAAAGTTTTGTCGCCCACAGAAAGTAATGTGAAAATCTAATAATTCACTTCAAATACAAACTTAACTGTTTTCTGGGTGTATCTTGGATCCATACAGGCTCCAGTAGGTCTGCTGCAGTATTTGCGGCAGCTGTGGTGTAATTCAACTGAAGATTCATCTGAGAAATCCACCTCCTGACACTTTTCCAGCGTCCATCCATTTTGCGGGCTGTGGCCTTGGCAAATGCCACACGAGACAGAATCCTACAAACTGTTCTAGTTGACACAGGGACTTGAGGTGACCAGGCCTGTTGGAGCTGTGCTGAAGTGGAAGAGGGGCTGGCTTTTGATTTTCGAACCAACAAACGTTCCTCCTGAGCAATTGTCTTGCGGGGTCTGCCGGACCTGGGCTTGTCAAAACTATCTCCAGTCTCTTCAAATCGTTTTTTTAATTCTTTGTACTTGACACTGGGACACATTAAAGGTGCCAGCCACCTCTGCAGTTGATCTGGTCTTCAGCCTTTTGATAATCAAGGCTTTGGTCACAGGGTGGATTTTTGCCATGTTGTCAGAGGTCAAGTTGCAGTTCAAGTGAAGGTCTGGGGTGCTGGAGTTCTTTTTATACACACCCACTAATTAACCGATCAATTAGTGAGCACAGGTGAAACTAGGATTGGGTGCATTATATGACAAGGTGACAAAACTTTTGTCTGCCAAAATCTGACCTGTGTTCCTTACATGATCAATATTTCAGCAGTGAAGCAAATTTATTTTCATAAAAAAACCTTATTTGGGAGGGTTTCAGTAATTTCTAAAACCAATGAATGAATTTTAAGTCAGGTTATAAGCTTTGGTTTCCACTACATGGATAAGCGACAGAAGTTCTGTCAGGGACTGTATAATGCGACAGAGCCAAAGAAAACAAAATGGGCTAACAGTCTCTTTTAAACCATGTTTTCTTTATTTTACAATTGTATACATTTTCTGTTCCAGTCACAAAAGCGTGGCAAATTATGCTTTTGTGTCCAGCACCTAAAACATAATAGGATGGTACCCCATGTTACAATGGCTTCAGTTTATAATATTTTCAGTATGAGAGACTTCCGGTTCCGGCGCTGGCGCATGGTCGCAGGCTGTGAGAGCTCCCGCTGCCCTCCTGCATCTACCCGTCAATCTGCCGTTTCGCCGGCACGGACCGGCTCCTATGGGCATCGGAGAACGCCCGAGATAGTCCTGCAGCCAGCTAGATGGACAGATACGTCCTTCGGAGCACCCGCAGCCAGAGAGAAGAATCTCCCTTGCCGGCCCGCACACCACGAGGCGAGCACAAGATGGCGGCACGCCGTGCGCCACTGACAGAGCAGTGCACTGGCGGTGAGGACAACTCTAGCCCTCCCAGCCCTCTGGCCATGCCCTACAGCACCTCCAAAGAGCTCCCACCGGGACCAGCCATAGACTATAAGCTTTTGGCACTGGAGGTGGCCAGATACATTGCCCCTGAGATACAGGCCACCATTGAAGCCGCAATACAGGCATCCATCAGCAAAGTGCAACACGACCTGCAGGCCCATGATATGAGGCTGGAGGAGCTGGAATATAGAGTGCAGCAACTGGAAGCTGATAATGACAGACTGCAGTCAAAACTCTCAACATGCCATAAAAGCCAGCAGGTCCTGCATGATCAAATAGAGGACCTGGAGAATCGCTCCCGTAGGAGCAACCTGCGGATAGTGGGCCTGTCTGAACGGGTTAAACAGTCTGATCTTCAGGAGCTATGCCAGTCCACTCTCCCAGCAGAACTGGGCATTAACCACGGTTGCCAAGTTGAGCGGGCGCACAGGATCGGACCAGAGCCCTCATCTGAAAGCTCCAGAAGCGATCGCATAAAAAGCAGACCTCGCACAGTCATCATTAAGTATCTGGATTATAATGACAAGCTTGAAATCCTTAAGCGATACCGCAAGCTGAAAACCCCCCTAATGCTGGCGGGTTAGAAAGTATTGCTCTTTGAAGATTTCTCAGTGGATGTCTCACGGCGCCGCCGCACTTTTAGCAGCATCTGCACCTCGCTGTTTAACAGGAAGATCCGCTTTCAGATTTTGTACCCAGCTACATTGAAGGTGCTCCTCCCAGACGCAGCGCCAAAGTTCTACACTTCAGCCAAAGACGCAGAAGACGACCTTCAGCCCCTCACCAGACCAAGATCCTCATCTTCTCACCCAACCTCTCCTGATGAGTCTACTCCCTCCCCAACATCGTCGCAAAGGGGGTCTCCCCACAGTGCAAAGCGATCTCAGGAATCTCGTCGCTTGCCCGAGACACCTCGGCACTCGCCCACCTGAGGAACTCTGGTCTCGCTCTCCTGGACTTTCGCACCACAAGGAGGTCGTGAGTAACCCTACCCCTCGCATCTTTATTAAAAAGGACATCTACGCCCGCTGGGGCGAAAGGCCTGACTGCCTAGCCCGAGAAATCCCATGGCACCAAAAGGACAACCTTTCATCCATTATTTGTTTCTTTTACAGCTTTGGCCCCCATTAGGCTTTGATCCGTTTAGCCATCAAGGGTTGTTCTTTACCTTTATCCTGTCTTTCTGTATTTTACTTCAATTCTCTGGTTTATAGCTCATTTCTTGGGGACTCTTGAGTTACGAAGGACACTTGATAAGCAGGGAGTCACAATCTTCCCTTTTTCTGGCAGGAGGGAGGAGATTGCAGTAAAATTTTCTACTTTCTCCAGAGCGCGTCCCGCGTGCCAGAAAAAAGAGAAGTCCCTTCACACAGAAAGAGAGTCTGAGGAATTAGTCCCTAACTCTCTGTGTATTGAATCTTCTTAATCTGTTCTATTATTGTATTGTTTCATGCACTTTAACTTTATTTCTCTTTTTGAGGTATAGCATTTTAAAGACAGACCGTCTTGCTTAGATAGTTTGTGAAACAGTGTTGGCCCTTTAGGAATCGCTCCCTTTAAACACTTACTTCCACATCCCTTCCCTAACATGAGAGTCATCACATGGAACATTAAAGGGCTTTGATCCCCCAATAAGCGGATCCGGGTGCTGCGCCACTAAAAAAGTTGCGCCCGGACATAGTTCTCCTTCAGGAGACCCATTTGAAATGGGAGGATTTCCATCGCATGCACAAAATGTGGGTGGGCCATGTATTCGGTTCACCGGCAGTGGAAGGGAAGGCAGGTGTCCTCACCTTGGTTCATAAAAATTTTCCCTTTTCCTTAATATCTCATGACTCGGACCAAGAAGGGAGATGGTCACACTTGACCATCAAGCATAATGGTACCCAAACTAATCTACTTAACGTCTATGGGCCTAATACCCGAAGTGGCCCCTTCTTTTCCAAGCTGGCAGCCAGGATCCATGAACATCCTGACTTTCCTGGATAGTGGGAGGCGACATGAACACCGTTGCGGACGAAGTCCTTGATAGAAAAAGAAACCTCGAATCTTCCCCTCGGGTGGCACGCCTTCTGCAGACTAAAGCTGGGGTCCTTCAGTTGTTCATGGACACTACTGGGACACGGGATGGCTGGAGGGACCTCCATCCAGACTGCAAAGAATTTTCGTTCAATTCTCACGCCCATCAATCGTGGTCACGAATAGACAACATCCTCCTTTCGCCCGATCTTCATAAACGTCTAGTAGCCTCTGAGATTTCAGATATGCTTATCTCAGACCACTCGCCGGTGGTACTCGAAATTGCTGATGTCTTTCCTAAAGGCACAGATTTCATATGGAGGTTCCCCTTTTATATGGCAAGGACTGAGGCATTCGCTGACCTCATAAAGGGATAGTGGCTGGAGTTTGCAACCAACAACACTGAGCACTCAGCGGATGCCTCTTCTTCTGGGCCACGGCTAAGTTGGTTCTTCGGGGCCGAATCATAGCCCACACTTCAGCCTACAGACGCAAACTTAACGAGGAATATAGGGCAGCAACAGAACAGACGTGGGCGACATACAAAAAATTCCTTATAGACCCCTCCGCAGAAACCAAAAAGAATTGGGAAAGTGCCAAAAGGATATTTGATCTATGGCTGGGACGCAAGGAGGAAATTCAGCGCTCTCACATGAAGTCCAACCTGTTTCGATATGGGAACAAAGCAGGGCGGATATTGGCCAGACTCCTCAGCGGCCCCTTTGGGCCGTCGCATATCCCCTCTCTTCGCACCCCGCAGGGGCAGGTTACCTCCGACCCTCACCTGATAAATGACTCTCTTAAAACTTTTTATGAGCATTTGTATTCCGCAGACTTAGAGCCTGCTCCAACTGTGACAGACGGGAGTCGGGAGTTCCTGTCCTCCATCTCTATCCCTAGGCTCTCCTCTGACCAATTGGAGTTCCTTAATGCCTAAATAACAGCCCAGGAGGTCCAATCGGCCATTCGTCAGCTTGCCACGGGAAAAGCCCCGGGCCCCGATGGGTTTTCAGGAGAACAAAATCTTGATCGAGCCCTTAACCCCCCTGCTGACTGAACTCTTTTATCAGATAATAGCAGACGGTGTAATTTGGCCTGAATCCAAAAACGCATATATAAAGGTGATCCCCAAGAAAGGTAAAGACCCTCTGTCACCATCCTCGTACCGACCGATATCTTTAATTGACATTGACCAAAAGCTCCTCTCTAAGATCATGGCGGATAGACTGGCTCAGCTCTTGCCATCCCTCATAGCCCCCCGCTCAGAAAGGATTTATCAAAGGTCGGGCCACAGTGGGAAACCTACGTAAAAGTACTGGCAGTGCTGGAAAGTGTGGGACATGCTTCCCCTCCCACCGGACACCCTGTCATGGTTGCAATTGATGCTGAAAAAGCATTTGACAATGTCCGGTGGGAGTGGCTGGTGCTAGATCGCATAGGACTAAAAAAGGGAATTTCAAGACTCTTCTCTCTGCCATATACTACAACCCGACCACCAAGGTTCATACCCTGGGCCACCGGTCCCAGAGATTTCCCCTTCACAAGGGTACTCAACAGGGATGCCCCCTCTCCCCCCTTTTATTTGATATTGCACTAGAACCCTTAGCAAGATACCTAGAGGAATCCGACCTGTTCGCTGGGATCAGTGTCGCAGGAGCCAAGTTAAGTTGGCCCTCTTTGCAGATGACCTGCTCCTCTTTCTATCGAACCCGATACAGCATTTGCCAAAGATCATCGCTTTTCTCGAAAGCTTTGGTAGATACTCTGGCTACAAAATTAACGCCTCTAAGAGTGAACTTCTGGAACTAGATTCTCCTCTCCAGAGAGGCGGCCTTGGGCAGGGTCTGGGCCTTTGCATTCTCCAGTGAAACTCCCCATATAACCTATATTGGGAATCAAAATAGGGTAGGGACATCTATTTCAGCGCATTTAAATTTTCCTCCCTCCGCGATTTAAAATCAATAGCTATGACCTACGTGGGCTGGGCAGGGGCCTCAACCTTCATTATCGGGCAGATGTCATGCAATCAAGATGTTATATCCCCTTCAAACACTCCCTCTATTACTAAGGCATGATGATATTAACAAGCTACAATCGTCTTTCTCTCAATGTTTTTTGGAAGGCAGGAAACCTCGTTATTGCGCTCAGTTAAACTCATGCTCACTGTTGCCGCAGGCGGGACTCAACCTCCCTAACGTACCGATTTTATATTTGCCATGTTTGGGAGAGCTTGTCTTGGACTGGATGGAAGAAACGAGCCGTATTCTTACTTTGGAACTAGAAAAGGGATTTAAATGCACCCTTGGCAACCCCGGGCCCTACTCCACACCAAACTAGCATATATTCCCCACACCGGATTAGAGACGCTCTCCTGCTTAAGGACACCATTGCTACCTGGAAACATCCGCAAACTGCGCAACACTCCCTTCTCTGAGGTCTAAAAACAGCTAACCCTCTGGGGCCTCCCGGAAGGAATTTCCTCAGGGCAGCTCTTAATCCTTGGGCACTGTGGAGGGAGAGGAGGGATTAGGTATGCAAGAGGGCCAGCTAATTGAAACCACCATGGAGGAAAAGCGCTGGCTAACCTACTGAATTGAGGGGGAGAAACTTCCAAACTCCCACCATCCATGTTTTCCAGCAATGCACAGTTTGTCCTTCGGTAAGTCCCGGCTTAGGGACCTGTCCAGATTGCTCCTTTAATAGTTTCGACTTGATCATGAAGTGCAGTGGGGACAACATCCTTTTCCCTTTTCATGTATCTACGCGGTTTTGAGGGGATGAAGCTGGGAATCAGGCGGAGGTTTCCCCCTTCTGCAAATGGGAGCGTTGCGCTGCAGATGGATGTTAGAACGGACAAAAAAATCCTGGTCTGGGGCTCCGTTAGGGAGGTGATCTGTGAACTGTGGAGGGGAAACTAAGTTTAAAATATTCCCACAATGACTTATATGGGTTCAACCTCCCCCATTCAAGGAATTCCAGGAGAGAAAGTAAAGGGCGTGGTAAGGGTGATGTCAAAATAAGCCAGCTTGACCCTCCACGGAATATGTGGCATGGGATCTGGTACGTGCTCCCTCATTCAAGTCTTTTGGGATTTCAATTTATTGAACTATGTCCAAAATCACTGGCATTATCACCCTAGCTATGAACCACATGACTGCTAATCTACACTGCCGCCGACCTCAGACGAATCTGGGGGGGGGGGGGGGGGATTTACCCCCCATTCCTGCATCACAGGTATCTATCCCAAGACAGTACATATTGCGATCTGATTTCCTAAACGCTGCAACTCTTGCTTTATTGGCTGAAATCACACGACTCCGCCGTTATACATGGTAGTAGAAATCATGAAGCAATACTGGTTGTGACAGGCTGGAGGGCAGAGAAAGCAGAAGGAGCTACGTTACAGGGAAATTTTTTAAGGCGATGGAAAACATTTATCCTCTCTCACCTTCCCAAAGAAGAGATGGCTCAACTGATGAGTTCTTTCAAATACACGGGAGCAACATGCCTCCCCTTCCACTAGCTCTGGGACTCTGTCCTGATATACTCGGCATATGATAGCTGCCTTCTCCACCCCCACCCCCCCCTCCCTACGCTGCCCTTATCTTCCTATGAAATACCTAGGTCGAGGGCAAATGTAAAAACTACACTGTAATAAATAAGCAAGACTGTCAATACAATGTAGTATAATGCTTCCCTCGTGGACCTCCACGAACCAAGATCTCATTTATTTATTTCAATATACCTCTTTTGTTCTATTAAACACAGCACTATGTCTATTTGGTTTTCCTTCTTTTTTTGTTCTCATTAAAATTTGTTGCCCATAGAGTTGGATACTCGTTAATGGAATTCTCCACCATATCTCGTACCACCGTAAGGCATGTTATCTGTACTAAGCACTTGTGCTGCATGCTGTTAATTCATAACGTGAAAATGGCTGTACCCTACATCTTTGATTTACATCTTTGATTAATGCCTTTTTTATTGTTGATGTATACATCTTTCATTGAAAATCAATAAAACATGTTTTACAAAAATATATATATATTTTCAGCATGTAATGGTTTTTCCTGGGACATTGTAACTTGAAACCACACATACAACATACAATGTCACAGACACTGCTGATCAGCGGTGAAGGTGATTGAATAAAAGATCCAACCAATTAGTATGAACATTTTACTTGTAAAGCATTTGTATAAGTGAAATGCATGCAGTGACTGGCAGTGCAGTAACGCCTCTCTACAGTACAGTGCGGCACTACATTTTCTGTACTGCTTTTTACATGTGCCAGAATGAGTTGCTCCTTTGGGCACCAGGTGAGGGCAGCTCCATTTTCTTAAATTCTGGTACATTAAGTATACAGTACATGAGCCAAAGAAGCTCTTCTCCTCATAAGTAAACTTTGACTGTCCAATGTAAGGACTTGCCTTATCTGTGTAAGTTATCTGCTTAATTTACTTTCATCTTCATTTGACATTATGTTGAGTGACATATCTATATCAATACCAACTACATGTACTCTAGGGGGTTAAACTATCAAGTTTGGAGCCAGGACACAGCCATTGCAACGGGAGCTTGATTATATATCTGAAGAACGTGGCAGAGAAAGAAGGGATTACTACTATATATTACTAGATCACTGAGACAATATAGACAAGTGTACGTTTCCAACGTTGTTGCAATAGCTTGGGTAAAGTGTTTTCCTGCTCCAGGATGACTCCTTTGCGGACAAAGCAAGGTCCATAAAAACCTTGTTTGATGATTTAGGTGTGAATGAGCTCAAGAGGCTTTCATTTTATTAAACACCTCAGATTGAACTGAAACAACAATTGCATGCCAGACTTCTCACAGGTGTATATTCCACAGGAATTAACTTCCATTATCTTGTTGAATGGCGATCGAGCTGAACAGTGTAGGCTACAGTGGCATAATAAAGCCCTATGGGACAGGTGTAAATCGGGTGGCCACATACATTTGGCTGGTCTAGTGCATCTATACTTCTTTAACTCTGGGTAATGTGAAAGGTAGATGGTAGCATAATTTGCAAACTGAACACATAACACTTTTTATTACATCAAATGTAAACAGCTAGTTTGGCAGTGACTAGGACACTGTAGTTCTGTTGCAATATTCCATGATATCATTGGTGGAGTAAGTGAAAATAAAACAGAAGACTGTCTATACTGCAACAATATTGCAGGCCTGCAACTGATAGCAATTACCATGCAGCTTTAGACAAATATTACTAGTGCATCTCAAAAAAATTAGATCATTGCAAAGTTAATTTATGTCCATAATTTAAATCAAAACAGAGAAACCCATATATTGTATAGACTCATTACACACGTAGTGATATTTCAAGCACTTATTTCTTTTTCATTATATCAGAAAATAAGAATAGTGTAAAAGACCAACTGAAAAAATTAATTGTAATACAGAACTGTTTGCCTACTTAACCCCTTAAGGACCCAGCCAGTTTTGGCCTTCCTGACACAGCCCTATTTTTGAGATCTGACATATGTCACTTTATGTGAGAATAACTTTTTGACACCTTTTACTATCATGTGATTCAGAGCACTGTTTTCTCATGACAAATTGTGTATTTAAGGTTTAGGTAAGAATTTTTTATCCATACAATCCCTTGTCTTGTTTGTGAAGAAAAAATACAACATTTCATGAAAATTTGGGAAAAAAATTTGTGATTTTGAAAGTTCCAACATTTCTGGGTGCAGATAGATAATTTTTCAGCCACAAAATCATGTTTATAACTAGCAATCTTACTCCTATATGTCCACTATGGTTCGCATATTTTTTTTAAATGTCTTTTTTTTTTTTAAATGACATAGAGGGCTTAGAAACTTAGTAGTAATTTCTCCACATTTTCAAGGAAAAAATTTGCAATATAAATTTTAGGGACCACTCCAGTTCTGACGTGGCTTTGGGGGCCCTGCATGTTTGATACCCCTCATAAATGACGGCTTTCTAAGAAAACTTGACCCCCTTACAGTATTTACTTACTAGTGTTTAGGAAGTTTGATAAAACCCTACAGGTATTTCACGATATTACATGCAAAAGTGGAGGTGAATTTCAAAAATTTCACTATTTTTGCAGATTTCAATATTTAATCCATTATTTCACTGGTATAGGTAATTATGAACTAGGTAAATGCCAATCTTAATATTTCCCCCATGGTCTGCCAGTTTTTAGAGATATCCCATATCGTGGACCTAGTGCATTATTTGGTCAACATAAAGCCACAGAATCGGAGGAAGCACCCTTCTGGACTTGGGGTACTCATTTTTATAATACGATTTTATTTAAGGCGCATTTCAGGTTTTAGGATAATGACACTCTGAAGGGGCGTAAAACGTAATAAACACCCTAAAAAGACCCCATATTGGAAAAAACTAAACTCTTAAGGAATTTTATCCAGGGGTTGCAGTGAGTCATATAGACCCTACAGGTGATTCAAAATTTTTTTTTTAGAATTAGGCTTGTGAAAATTAAAAAAAAATTTTTTTTCCAATAATCTGCAATTTTAGCGTAATAATGTTTCTATTTACAAGGAATCCTGAGAAAAAAGAACCCCCAAAATTTGTTAAGCAATTTCTTCCAAGTTCAAGCAATACCCCACTATGTGGGTGTTGTTAACTGCTGTTTGGGCGCATGGCAGGGCGTTACAAGGGATGGGAGAGGCTATTTGGCTTTGGAAGCAGATTTGGTGGGTGGGGCCACTTGTCACAATTTCCAAAAGCCCCCAATGTAGCAGAACAGGTGAACCTTCCAGAATGTCGCCCATTTGGATTCAACACCCCTCAGGGATCTCATCTAGGGGTGTACTGTGCATTTTGGGTGCACAGTTGTTACATAGTTTGTTTTTTTTTAGCGTGGGCCAATGAAAATGGGGGGACAAAGAGTAACTGGTGCAGGGGACAAAGAGTTACTGGTGCAGGGGCGGGAGGACCTAGTGCAGGGGTGGGAGGATCTGGTGCTGGGGGACCTGGTGCCGGGGCGGGTGCAATTTTTTGGGGAGTGAGGGGGGCGCCATTGGCTGTACTTGCCTAGGGCACCAAAATGCCTTGTCCCGGCCCTGCTTGACAATATACCATATTTTCCCTATGAGGTTTAGGTCAGGCGAGTTTGTTGATTAATCAAGCACAGTGATACCGTGGTTATTAAATTGGGTACTTTTGGCAGCATGAGCAGGTGCCAGGTCCTGCTGGAAAATGAAATCAGCATCTTCATAAAGCTTTTCAGCAGAGGGAAGCATAAAGTGCTCTAAAATTTCATGCTATATGGCTGCACTGACCTCGGACTTAATATACTGCAGTTGGACAACCCCAGGCATATAGCATGGTCCCAAGACCATCACTGACTGTTGGAGGAAACCTTGGATCATTTCAAAAAAACTTGGATTGGTTTGGCTTCCCTTTTGTGGACTATCTTTTTAAGTTTGTGGTCATACCTGTTGCTTGTGCATCTTTCTCGATCATGCTTTTTCTTCTTTTACACTAAAACCTTACCATTAATTAGGCCTGTGATACAAACACATCTGTGAACAGCCAGCATCTTTGAGTAATGGACCTTTTGTGCTTAATCCTCCATGTGGAGGGGTCAATGTCAGTATTTTACTGGAACAACGTCTAGTCAGCAGTCTTCCCCATGATTGTGTAGCCTATTAAAGAACACTAAGGGACCATTTAAAGGCTTAGGAAACCTAGGCGTGTGACACCATCAATCAACTACTGTATATTAACCATTCTCACATAATTCTAGTTTTCTGATATACTGAATTTTGGGTTTTCATTAGCTGTAATCAATTATTATCCACATTAAAATAAATAAATGCTTAAAATATATTGCTCCTTTTGTAATGAGTCTATATATGAGTCTATAATATATGGGTTTCTCTGTTTGACGTGAATTACTGAGAAATAATTTTCTTTGATATTCTGATTTTTTTGAGATGCGCTAGTATCATTATTATTAAATCAGGCCATATTTCCTGTTGGCTTTTGCCAATGATTGCAAACATCAGGTTCACAACAAATCAGTGCAAATATACTTCAGCAGGATTCATTAGTAAAATGTAATTGCAGATTATACAGCTGGTCAGTGATTTTCATCATGCACAAAAAATAGAGCATTATTATGGACTACTTGGCTACAAAAAAAAAAATAGAGCAGCTATAGTCAAATTTACTTCTTTATCTAATCATGCATAAAATATAATGTCTGATTGGTAGAGGGCAGGCTTCGCTTACAAAGGGCAGCATATCATCAAACTGAAAACCCGTTTCCCTTGCTCTTCCATGATGCCTTGCTTTGTGGGAACAGCTAAGTGTTCTAAAAAATTAAATCGATCTTTTGCATGTTCTAAACACCTACTTGGTTTTGGGCTGTTCTAAAAACTAAAAAACAGTGGACATAAATGGAGAATAAAACTTTTACTCACATTTATATAAACATTTAAGGTAGTTTAAAATACAAAGTAAAATGCAAGTGTAATAGTTTTATTATTGCGGAGATTCTCACTATACTTAAAGAAAAAAATTAATTTTTTTTTTTTTTTTTAACAACTCTGGAAAACTCTGGCACTTTAATTCTTCCACCAAGGCAAAACCACGCAATGGGATGAAAACACCAATACTACCTCTTTTAGCGGTTTGTCATTAGGTAGCAGAGAATAAGAGTCCTGTGCCATAGGTCGTGGAATAGAGTAGATTTTTCTTCTAATTGAACCACGTGACTCACCTGTAATGCTCTGTATCTGGGACATAAGGTTTACCCATAGCAAATTACAGAAGATTATTAGAAGGTTACTAAAAAGACAAGTTAATTACAATACAAAAACATCTTGGGTAAAGTAACGTTAGAACAACTGAAACTAATAATGGCAACACATGCATTATACACACTTTTTTTTTTTTACATAAGCGACTCAATACGGTCCTAGTAGGTCATCACAGGTACCTGGAACCATGCTGACTGCAGTGCATCCTACAGCTGCTGAAGGATGCATGGGGGAGGACCCACAGAGCAAACACGACGATGGATGCGGTCCCACAAATGCTCAATTGGGTTCATGGTTGATGTTGGCTGATGGACCAATATGTGTCTAAAAAGCTCCTACTGCATATATGTGTCTGAATGATTACCAGATGGCTCTAAATGAAAAGATGTCTTAAGATGGGTTCACACAGCATTTTGTTTATACGTTAAACGTATACGTTTGGTTGGTATAGTTTGATGTGTTTATTGAATACTAATGGTTGAAACGTATAGTCAAAGATGCATACTTTTGACTCCGTTTGACATAGCTTGTGTTTGCATATGGGTTTTCTGATGCACAGAAAAACTTGGTGCACCATTCTTGAATACATGAATACATTTGCATACATCTTAACGCGTATGTTTTTATTCTTTTTTTAATTTACATTATGTGACTTTATTGACGATATATATAAAATTTACTGTATTCCATATTTGCATTTAAAATAATGGTGACTTATACATAGCAATGCAAACTTTTGTGTACGTTTGCCATGGTTTTCATTTCTACTCCTAAACGTATCCAATAGTTACATAGAAAAAACGCTGTGTGAATGGCCCCTTATCTGGCACCATCCACTTACATGTCCATCCAAGGCTTTATTTAAAGGAGTTTTGCCATGAAGGCATGTCATGCCTGTATTATCTTGCTTCAGATTTCAGGGTGTTCCAAAATGGGCGTGCATGATTTGTTTGAACTGCATATCACTATGCACCAACAGGCTTGACATCAAGATGCCTCTCTCTACAGTGTGCTCACTCTAGTCAAACAAAGGTCTGTTTATGTAAAGAGCTGTGAGTAACTACAATGTAGCCGAGTCGTTAGCACTTCTGCCTTTCAGCATGTGGGTCCTAGGTTCAAATCCCTGCAGGAACCAAACATGTGAAATTTTTTGTTCTAAATGCACATACCTGATTAAGGTTTCTTTTTTTCTATTTATTTGCACTGTTTGACTAATTACTAAAGAGTACAGAGGACAGGAGTAGAACAGCAGCACCTGGGAATGATCACTCACTCAGCATTGAGTGTGTGTCATTACTAGGCAGGGAAGAGACTGACAGTAGCTGCCTGAAAGTAGAGGTGATGTCGGAGTATGTGCGGCCAGAACTGAGGAACTCTCGTCACTGGTCGTATCCCCTGGAGACGAGCTGTACACTATAGATCACTAAGGTAGCAGCTGAAACAAAAATTGTACAGAATTTTTAATAATGATGAATGGTGAAAATGTTTATTATTTAATTTTCAAGCTTCCCTCATCAAAGTTACTTTGTGGTAAAACCCCTTTAAATCACAATAAACGTCTCAATGGTACTCCAAACAGACCACATCTTAGTCTGACGTGATATTGACCGGTTTCCAACACATAGGTGTAAGATAACATAAATGTGACCATTGAGAAAATGTATATATATTAAACTTATGCTGTATACAGTAGGTAATTGTAAATGGAAAATTATAAAATGGCCGATTGGTCTGAATACAGTTTCTATCACTCACAACTGATATAATGTAAATATATATATTCATATTCTTTTTACACACATTGTTTTTAGTGTGCTTTTGTGGCTGACCATCTAGGCGAGAATATTGTTGTTGTTCAATATTATTATTCTTAATTATTAATATTGATAATAACTAATATTTCTTACAAAGGTACTTACAACATGAAGTCATGTGACAATGACACTTATTAAAAAAAAATAAACACGGACCAATCATAACAGTTATACTGATGAAAACGGCATGTGATGACAAATGGGCATGAGCGGCACAAATTGTAGGAAAGTATTAAGATGAAGCTTTATGACTAACCAAATAAGATAAACTGTGTATTAAAAAGGTACCTATAACAATAAGCTTCTTGAATGCAATCCTCTCACATTATTTCAATGGCCTAAGGTAAACTTACGATAGTTAATGTGCTTAAACAATTACAGGACCTTCGTATACAAAACTAAGAAACTATTAGAATCTGTATATTAACATTCCTCAGTTGGTTTCTATGGGCAGCAAAGACAGTTTTACAATTAGACACTTTGAGAGCTTCTACGTTGAGCTGAAAAATTACCCTGATGAAGAATCGCTTTGATCTATTTTAAAGTGCTGCCTGAATTTATTCTTTTTTTTTTTTTTTTTTACATCAGAATATAAAAATTACAAACCAGTACCAAGATCATACCCAATATGATTGCAATTGTATCAGAAAACAATCTCTAGGCATATAAAATTGTAATAAATATTTGAAATACAAACAAACAAGTTGTATCTGTGGTTTGTGGGTCAGGAAGAAAAGCTAAAAACATCTAAAAGAGGTTAAGGATGTTAAACAATGAGCATTATATTCAATTAGGAGTGTGAATACAATAACAGAGGGGTCAGGGGTATAGGAGGCCAACCAAAAAGATAAGTAAAAAAAAGACGAGATGCCAAGTTACATCAAATCAAGGGGTTGAATGTGCGGTGCATGGTGACTCCACATATATATATATATATATATATATATATATATATATATATATATATATATATATATACTTTTTGATGGGGAATATGGCATTCACTGAATTAATCCAGTCTTGTCTAGTGAGGGTATGGCTAGACATCCAGTGTCGGGCAGTCGTTTTCCTGGCAGTGAAAAGAAGTTCAGTAATATGTATACAATCTGTTGAAGACGGATAATCTTCGGGGTCCAGAAATAAAATTCAGATTTTTGTACTTTCCCTAAAATCCTTTTCTCATCTGATTCATTGGGGGATTCACCGGTGGGACCAATCTGGGGTGACGAGAATGGGTGGTGCCTTCTTGGACTTGAGGCGCTTGAGCACTCAAGGAAGACGGGCCAGGGTGGAAAGTGGTAGATCAGAGCAAATTGAATCCAAGGTAGAACCAGCGCGTCTGCTGCGAGAGCCAGGGGATCCCTGGCCCTGGATACATAACTCGGGAGTCAATTATTTAGGCGAGATCCCAACAGATCAACGTCTGGCATGCCCCACTTCTGACAAAAGAGATGAAAAACCTCTGGCAGAAGAACCCACTCCCCGGAATTGACCGTTGCTCGACTGAGATGATCAGCCAACCATTTTTTCACCCCTGGAATGAAAAATTGCCGACAAGGTCGGTACTGACAGCTCCACCAGCGAAAGGATCCTTGCAGCTTCCAGAATGGCCACCCGGCTCCTGCTGCCACCCTGATGACTTAGATAGGCCACTGCTGTGGTGTTGTCAGACAGAATCCGAATTGGGTGATCCCAAATGAGAGGAGACCAATGCAAAAGCACTAGGAAAATGGCTCCGAGTTCTAAAACATTGTTTTGAAGACTGGATTTCCAGAGGAATCAGAGACCCCGAGTCATCTGGGTGCCAAAGATGGCGCCCCATCCCGATGTACTGGCGTCTGTGGTGATCATCCATTGTGAGGACAGAAACGACTTCCACTGATGTAACACAGGGGAGACTAGCCATCAGTCAAGGTCAGCTCGGACCTGGGGTGGAAGGCAAATCACTCTGTCCAGGGACTATCGAGACCCATCTCAACGAGACCAGATTGCCCACTGCAGAGGGCGAGAATGAAACTGCGCGAAGGTCACAGCCTCAAAGGCAGCCACCATCCTGCCGAGAACCCACATGGGGTGCGTTTTCGAAGTACAGAAATGTCTGACCGTAATCGCTGGATTTTCCCTAGTGGAAGAAACTCTCAGGCCACCTGAGTGTCGAGGGTCATCACCAGAAAATCCATTTTTTTGCGATGCGATCAAACCGGATTTGTCGAAGTTGGCTTTCCAACCGAGGCGCACCAAAGTGTCTAGGGTGACCCTGATGCTGTCCAGGCAGGCACATCGCGATGGAGCCTTCACTACAAGGTCATCCAGGTAGGGAATAATGGTCATGCCCCTGATGTGAAGGATCGCCAATAGGGGTACCAGGACCTTTGTGAAGACCCTTGGTGCAGTTGCGAGGGCGAACGGCAGAGCTCTGAACTGAAAATGCTGTGAACCTACTGTGAACTGCAGAAACCACTGGTGGGCCATTGGGACGTGCAGATAAGCGTCCTTGATGCCTATAGCAGAGAGAAACTCACTCTGCTCCAGAGTGGTCACCACTGACTGGAGCGACTCCATGTGGAAACCGGGAACTTGCACACACTTGTTGAACTCATTGAGGTCCAACACCGGCCTTAAGGATAGTCTTTCTTGGGGACCATAAAAAGGTTTGAATAAAAACCTTTAAAATGTTCAGAATCGGGGACCGGCATGATTACCCATTGAAGGAAAAGGGTGTGTATTGAGGCCCGAGAAGCAGGCGGGGAAGAACCAAAAAATCGTGTTGGGGGAATTGAACTGAAGCAAATCCTGTATCCTGACAAGATGACTTCGCAAACCCAAGTGTTGTCAACCTGGACCTGCCAGATCTCCTCAAACTGGAGGAGAAGGCCCTCACCCGAGACAGATCTTTGGGTGGGGGCAACCCTTCAGACCAAGTGCAACTTGGCGGAAGGACCTTTGGGCATTCTGCAAGACTGCCAGGATTATGCTGGTCTGGCTGAGGGGCGTTCGCTCCCATGGAGCAGGGAATTTTCCATGAAGCCTGCCTGTAAGAAAAAGTTCTGAAAGGGCTGAAACTGGGCATCTGAATGATACCGCGCTGGCCGATTTTGAGGGGGGAAAGTACTACGACCCCCTGTGGCCCTGAAGTTCTTGCTCAAACGCTCCCAAAAAGCTTACCGCCAGAGAACGGAAATGCAGGCCGCCCAAAAACGGTTTTACAAAAAACCATCAAAACGCCTGTCCATGCTATCACTAAGGACTGCCGTGTCTGAGATGGGGATGGCCGTGGACTTCGTGAGTCGGGTCTGTGTTCACATGAAATCTCCTCCTGGAAGGTTGAGACAAACTCATCCTTTACATGAAGGGAGTTTCTGAAAGCCTGGATAAGGGACTGGACAGCAGCTGCTGTTCGATTATCTCGGTCTGGCTCACAGTCCGAATCGGAGGAGTCCCCACTTGAAGCTGCATCTGTCTGGAGAGAAAAATCGGGTGATAACGAGGAAGAGAACGCTAACCGACTTACGCGAACCCTATGTACGCTGGGCACCGAAGCCTGGGAGGTGCGAGGCTGGGCAGCAAGCAGAAACAGTATATGCCCTATGGCCGAAACCATAACCTGGGACAGTCTGGACAGGTCACCCAATGCTAGTGACAGAGACCTAGCCCATTCCAGAGCCACCGATTTCTGGCAGGAGGGGTTGGGCCTCGCTGCGGTCAGCTAAGGAGCTACGCAAATTGTGCAAAGGGCACTGGGTTGGTCGAAAGTAAATTTCTTGTGGCAATGGGCACAGGCGAACCCACTGCTTTGGGTGCAGGCAGCTTTAACCACTCATCCTTGGAAAGGGACATAGCTGCAAAGTGCACGGGGCAGGGATAGATGGCCCAAAGAAGGCAAACTTACCACCCCAAGATGCTGTGTCCTCCACGAAAGCCAGGAGACGTGCAGTAAGCAGCCAGAATACAAAACGCTGGTTTTTCCCCCAAAAAAAGGGGGAGTACCTCCCCCCCTTTTTGTTGTAAAAAGAAATTGCAAAAAAAACAAGAAACCCAGATCACGGGGGGGGGCGGGAGAAGAAAGAAAGGGGGGGTTTAAAAAAAAAAAATCGTGGAACACCAATAAGAAAGCCTGAAAACTGTCCCGGGATTCCCTTGCCTGATTTGTATGAAATTGAAATAAAAAAACCCCCCTTGGGGTTTTTGAAAGGATTTACGAATAGTACAAAAAAATATAAATTTGAGACATGTATAAAATTTCCCTTTTTTGCTCCCAATGAAATTTTTGAAGATTAAAGCTCGGATGTATAGACATCTACTCCAGAAGTATAATAAAGATTTTTAACCTATTTCCACAATGAAACACCTCTGTCTAAGGGTCAGCGGACATTTTTTTCTGTTTGGGGGGGAAAAAAAGTTGGGAAGAAAAAAGCAGCGGCGGGGGGGTGTATGAGAAGAACCCCAGTGTTTAAATCAGTAGCTCTATAAGGGCATTGCCCCCCAGGGTCGGGTTTTTTCAGCCGGGTTTACGGGACAGTTTTCTTTTTTGGGAAAGCCCGAAAAACCAGCTATCAAACTTTAAAACACCCCCTTATTGGAAAAATCCGGTTGAAAGCATCCCCCGCTTTAAATTTTCCGTCAGTAGTTTTTTAGCCCCGGCGGCCCCAAAGAACTTTTAAACAGGTTCATTCTTCCCCCCGGGGTTTTCGGCAAGGGGCGGGTGTTTTTCTCTGCAAACCGCGGGGGGCCAAAAACGGCAAATACCGGTTGGGATTTCCCCCCCCTTTATTTGCCCCCTTTTCCCGTGAAAACCGGCCCCAAACTCTCAGACAATCAGTGGTATTCCACCTTAGTGAAAAGAAAACCGAGCGCCAAAATAATATGCCCAAAAAGGGTTCAGAAAAAGGCCAACACCACCTAAACCCCCCATGGCTATTGTGCAGACTGTAATGAAAAACGCCCTGCCATTATTCCACATAAAAGCGATAAGTAGTGAATTAAATTTCCTAAAAATATTCAAACTTAGGTAAATCAGGGACTGTAACAATGTATACAGAATTTTTGGAAACAAATCCATCTTGACCAAACTGATCCTGGCCATTAGTGACAGCGGTAGCTTACTCCACCCCACAAATCTTAGAAAGGGGAAAATTTTTTTTAAACCCCTGAACCCTGCACCCCATTTTTTAAACCTTCTGGCACAGCACCATCTTTATGTCACTTTATATGTAAAATTAGTTTTAATAACATTTCCCTACTGTTTTTTGGGTGACTCAGAGCCCTTTTTCCCCATGACAAATTGTGTTTTAAAAATTAGTAAAAAAATTTTTGACCCCTTCCAAAATTTTTAAAAAAACCAAAAATGTTGTAAAAATTTAGAAAATTTGCCATTTTTCAAAGTTCCAAAATTTTTTGTGCGTTAGACAGCATACCACAAAAAAAAATATTTTTATAACTGCTTTTAAACCTTATAGGTTCTGAAATTTTGGACATTTTTTTAAATGTATTTATTTTTTTAACGGCATTAGAGTGGTAAGAAATTTTGTATAATTTTCACATTTTCAAGAAAATTTTTCAACATTTTTTTTTAGGGCCCCATTTCCCTTTTCGGGCATGGCTTTGGGGGGCCCCTTATGTTAGGAAACCCAAAACCCTTTAAATTATTTTAAAAACAAACCCCCTTTAAAAAAACCCAAAAAAGCATTTGGGAAGTTAAATTAACGCATTATGTTTTTATGGGAAAATTATAGAAAAGGGGGAGGTGAAATTTTTAAAAAATTTTCCCTTTTAAATTTGCAGTTTAGATTTTTACCCAATTAGCATTGGAGCACGGTAATAAATAAAAGGGGAAATGCAAATCACTACTGATTTTCCCAATTTTGGCATTTTTAGAGATATTGGAGCAGAAAAAAAACATTTATCTCGGAAGAGTTGGATGGAAGGGCAGGAGGGCTGTATACAAAATTTGGAGAATAAAGCCTTTCCCACTGTGCTGCGAAAGAAAATTCCAAGAATTTAGATCTTGCAGGCTAAAATAGGGGGTTCCCTATCTATATGACCAAAATTTGGCCGTGGTTCTGTAGGGGTGAAAGTACCTACGAGATGTTTAATACAAGCAGCTACAGAGTAGCTGCCTAATCTTAGGACAGCTCCACATACAGTGGTATATGTCAGCCTCCAAACTGCTGTTTGGGACATCGGGGGGTTTGTACAAGGGGGGGAGTGAAAAATTTGGGGGTTTTTGAATGCGTTTTTGGGGGAAAAAAACATCAAGTCTGTTTCATCATTACTTTCTTTTTAAGCTCTTTCAGTTAGTTTTTTTAAAGGGGGCTTTTAAATGCTCCCCAACCTTATCAAACATATCAGATTTCTCTCACCAGTTTCCCTTTGGGAGACAGATGCGGGGCCTGCAAACAGCAAAGAGTTCCCCCCTCCCCCCAAAAAAAACAGGGGAGATTTTGCAAAGGGGGGGTCTATCAGCTAATGTTTCTTTCTTTTCATGCAAATTATAACTTGTCCCCCTTTAGCGCCCGCCCCTATTAAACCAATCTTTAGTGATAAAAATAGAAATTTTGATTAAAAAGTTCTTTTTGGAAAAATTTTTACTGTGATTAAATTTAAAAATTTCTTTGTCCCACCCAAAAGCTATGGGTTATACTTCTCAAGCCCCGGGTTTGACCGGCAGCAAAAATAATAATTTAATTTGGAGGAGGCCCCATTTAATTGGTTTAAAGGAGGGGAACAAAGAAAATTTCCACACCGATTTAAACCCCCTTCCCGACATAGGGGGGATGAAATACCCCCTAGGGGGAATAAACTTCCCCCAAAGGGAACTTTGCAACCCCCTGGCAAATCGGGGGGTTTTTTTGCGGGCGACCCCACGCGCGATGAAACTTTGGGACCAGGGGAAAATTTAACCGCTGGCACATGCCGTATCCCCGGGGCCGGGAGGGGAGCTCCGGCCGGGGGTTTTGATTACCGGGGTTTCATTACCGCTAGCCTTGTCATGGGCTGCGATAATAAAGCCGCAGGGCAGGGAGGGTGACTCCCCCTCCCTTCTCCCGTGGGCTGCCGCACTGTGGGTTGGCGGCCCCGCCCCCCCTGTTTAAATGACCCCGGGAAGTGAAGGGCCCATTTCCCCGGGGTCATCTTTTGACATCACCCCCCCGCAAGGGCATTGTGGGCTGGTGACAGGCAATTCTCATGGCGCCCAGTTAACACAGAAACTAATAAAAAAGCAAAGAAAAAACCCAAAGCACTCAAGAATATGCTTATCAGTTTGGGGTAATTTATATATAAAATTTATTTAAAAGGAATTTTACAAAAAGTTACAGAAAAATTTTTTTTTCATACAAATTTCAAAGAGCAATATATTTAATTTGTGTAAAAATATAAAAAAAAGGGCCTAAAGGGAAAACCATGATCCTTTTTTGGAACGTTTCGACGGGTTTCCTTCAGTTTTTTTCAGAAAGGATCACTGTAATAAAACAACAGCATAAGCTACCCCAAAATTTTGGGTTTTAAAAACATACTTTAAAAGGGATAAAGGGGCGCAGGTATAGAAAAAAAAAACCCATGAAAACAAAAAAGAAAAAAAAAAAGGGGGAAAAAAAGGGGGGAAACAGAATAACCGGGAGATTAAGGGGGGAATTTAAAGAAAAACAAATTTTAGGAAAAAAAACAAAGAAAAAAAAAAAAGAAAAGAAAAAAAAAAAGGAGAAAAAAAGGGGGGGGGGGGGGGGGGAAGAGGAAGGGTTAAAAGGGGTGGAGGCAAGGAGATTAAAAACTCCCCCTTGAAGAAAATTAAAACTAAATAAATGGTGACGGTTTTGGAGATAAAGGGTAGCCCTTGGAAAAATCTGGGAAAACAATTGAACAATTTAATTAGTTTCATATTTTCCAAAAAGGGGAAAGGGGAAATAAAAAGGGAACATGTTTTAACCCAGTGGGAACCCCCGGCCCCGGGGCCCAAGAGGGGAAAGCTTAGGAAAAAAGACATAAAATAGGAATCAAAAACGTTTGGTTTAAAAGTTATCCCATAATAAATATGCTGGGATAGAAAAAGAAAAAAGGAAGAACGAAAAAAAGGGGAGCGAACCGGGTTGGCGCTGGGACGCCTTCGGTGGGGTTTTGGCGCTAAATTTGCGGCCAGTAAAAAAGGCGGGTGTAAGGGGTCCAAAAATTTCCTTTGTCAAATTTTCCCTCCCTTCTCCCCGGTTATTTTTGCCCCACCTTTTTTTCCCCCTTTTTTTTTTTTCTTCTTCTGTTTATCATGTTCTTTTTTTCCCAAATACCTGCGCCCGTTTTTTTTTGATTTTATGTTATCCCATTTTTTGGGGGTTTTTAGCTTATGCTTTTGTTTTTTTACATTTGATCGGGGAAAAAGATTAAGGATCATCGAAACTTTCCCAAAACGGTTTCCACTTTTCCCTTGACCATTTTGTTATTTTTCAACAAAATTTAAAATTTTTTTTTGCTTTTTTAAAATTTTTTAGGGAAAAATAATCTTACTGAAACTTTTTGAAAAAATACCTTTTTAAAATACTTTTATAAAAATTTAACCCAAAAACGGATAAGCTTTTAATTTTGGGAGTGCGGGTGGTTTTATTTTTTGGGCTTAGGGATTAAGGGGTTTGGAAATTTTACCCTTCCACAAAGGGCACCCCGGGTTTGGCTAAGTGAACATCACTGTTTTTAGTTTTTATCTGACTTGATTGTTGCACTAAAATTTTTACTTTATTTTAAAATTTGTCTTTGACACATTTCCCTCCCCGCCCGCCGCTCGCGGCATCTATTATCCCCCTTTTTAAACAGAGGCTCCCTCTTTTTTGCATATACCCCCGAAAAAAAATTTAAAGACCAGAGGGTTTGAATCTCTTAACGCCTAGTGGTTTCCCAAAAACTTGCACAGCGCTAAAATTTAGCTGAATACCCAAAAAAAAAGCCGTTTTCCACGTGGCCTTCGTTCTACATCCCCAACCCTTCCCCTTTTTTTCCATGACAACCCGCAATATTGTACCCATTTTCACAAAAATTCCCTCAAAAAATTTGGCTCCCTTGTTTTTGATTATTCCCCCCATAACAAACCCCCAAAAGGCAAATTAGAAAATTTAAATACGATCAGTTTAATAGCATTTGGGGAAACACAATTATCCTTACTGGGGGATTGGACTGCTTTAAAAACGGGAAAATCGTTCAAAGTTTGGGTCACAATTTAGACCTCTTTGGAAACGTAAAGGGGACAAATTTTATGCGAGTTTTGGGGGAATTACCTAAAAAAACCAAGTTTAAAATTGGGCAGGGCTCTGCAAATTTTTGGCTTCGGGGAAACCCAATCTGCAATAAATTACTCCTCCAAAAGTTCAGATAGGGAACATTCGATCTGCGAAGCAAAAAATCAACCTTTTTTGGGGCGCGGCGGGGCCCACGGCCCCAAACGCCGACCACAACGAGGCGGGCGGGGGGACATACCAACACAGACGATCCACGATTCTAAACACGGTCCGGGGGTAGGGTTTTCTTTCCCTTCCCCCTTTCGGATAACCCCTCCCCCATGACCAATCCCTTGCATCCCTCCCCCCCCACCTCTAAACCCATTTAGTTGTAATATTTCCCTTCAAATTTCCAAACACCCCCAGCGGAATTTACCCAACACTAGGTAAAGGCCTTTCGTTCTGTCCCAAATCCCACCCCTTGTACCCCTTTTTTTCCTCAACAGGGGAAATTTCATCATTTTTTTACCGTTTTTACGCCTTAAGACACACTTTAGCCTAATAAGCCCTGCTTCTGTCACAAATTCTGTTACAAATTCTAATAGACCCAAATTGTCGATCCTGAATTTAGGTTTAAGAAACCCGAGTAATTTCAATCCCCCACGGACATATCATATTGCAGAGACATATATCGCCCTTTGGGCCCACCGGGAATAAAAAAAAACCTGAAACAAAGCCCCAATTTCCCCATTAAAAATTTTAATCTCCTTTAGAATGAGAAAAAAGTTTGCTTTCTTTACAGCAGAAACCCCCCGTAAACATCAAGCCAGCGGGGCAAAAGGGGGGGTGCTAAATTTTGGTGTGGACCGCAATAAATATCTTCAGGAGATTAGATGTCAATTGAGTGACTCCACCACTTATAAGCGTCTAACAGGTGATCCTGTATTTAATATCACTGCTAAAAAAAAAGCAATAACAAGATACAGCACTTGAAAATTTGGTTTAAAAAGAAGAAAAACCTTTGACTTTTCCCCTTGAAAAACCCCCTGTTCCCCCGGTTTATCACATTTTTTCCCAAAATTTCTTAAAAGGGCTTACATAATCCCCCGGGGAAAGGCCCCAAATTTTTGCCTTTCCAAAAAAACTCATTTTTTCCCCCGCTAGGTCAATTTTGGAAAAAAATTTTTTTCACCCCTTGTGGCTAAAACCAAATCTTACTTGAATGATACTCCCCATTTTCTTTTATTCCCCATTCTTTTTGGCCCTATTCCCCCTAGACTCTACCTTAATTAACTTGGGCGGGTTTAAAAGTCTCTACACGTCCTTACGACATGATGATGGCATTAAAGCCCACACATGATTTTTCTTTTTAAATTTTTTTTGACTAGTCAGGGGATTGAGTTTTTGTAAAAAAGCCCTCCTTTCGTTGTACTGAGGGGCAAATTTTTTTCTTATTTGGTGATGACTTCTTTTTCCCCAAAAAACGGGCACCGCAAAAGGGGGGCCAATGTTGCCCCACCCCCCAAACCCAAACCCCTTCATGGCTTTTCCCTTTTAGGACAAAACATGTCAAAACCATCCTTTGGGTTTTTTTAGAACACCATCCTCGTGGCATTGATACATTGATGATGTTTTTTCTTATGGCATGGCGACAACCCTCTCCTTTTTCCCCTTTTTTTCAATACCTTAATCTAGGGGTAACCCCGGGGCTTTCAAATTTAAAATCTCCATCCCCCGATTCCCACAAAGCATTAATTTTCTTGCACGGGGTCTTTAAAAATTTTCCCGAAGGGGAACCTCTCGCTGGGCCATACACCAAAATTTTGCAGGGAAAACTTGTTACACAAATAGTTGCCACCCCGGCCCCCATGTAAAAGGTCATTACCTTTCTCCCAAAATTTACCAGGGGGCAAAAAAAATTGTGGGCTAAATTTTCTGATGTGATGCAAGAAATTAATCAGGGTTGGGCCCACAAGTTTGCTGATAGGGGTTTCCCTTTCTCATCTATATTCTAAGACAATGAAAAAAACCCCGGGGCCATCAGACCATTTGGCCCCTCATTTAAACCCAAGAGTACTTCGTGAACAACCCATCATTTCCCCTTTTAGCCCAAATTACAACCCGAAATTTTAAGGGAAAACTTGGGACATTTTTACGAAACGGCTTTCCCCAATAACCCCCGGGTTTTAATCTCCCGCTAGGATTTTGTTTCAAAACGCCCAATAAAAACAGGGACCAAAAGGGAAAAAGCAGAAAATAGGGCCCCCAAATCCCCCCCTTCCCAAGGGGCCACTTTCCCCCAAACCCCCCAAAAAAAGGGACCTTTTTCCCCTGCCTACACTGTAATAATGCTCTAATTGGGGCTTTTAAAGGAGACACTGTTTTCCATCCATTAACTGGATTCCTCAAAAAAAAGGTTTTTTTAAAATTGTGACTCTAGTCCTTTTTTATTTTTTTACTCAAATGTTCCCCGCAGGCTAATTTTCGGGGGGGCGGGAAAAAACCCAAGATCAAAGGAAAAGGGTTAAACTCTCATAAAATCAACAATACGGTTTCAGGAAAACTTGGCTTCCCCCCTTTCCGCCCACTTTTATAAAAAACGGGACATCGATCAGTCAGTTACGGGGATAAATACTAAACTTTGTAAACCCCGGGCCGCGACGGGGGGGGGTTAAACCCTCACAATTTTAAAAAAACGTGAGGCCTTTCTGGATACAACCCCCTGGGATCGTTACAAAACCCGGGGGGCCTCAATAGGGAGTGTGACTACATTTTCTGACCTTTTCAATGAAAACTTTTTAATTTAAAAAATCTTTTCCCTTATTGCCTTACATCACATCACCTCTATTTTGTTCCCATTGTTCAACCTACATATGATATAATTTTTGTTGTCTCACATATTCCTTTCAGAATCTTGCATATACCCAAAAATTTTTATGGTGAGATTTATCATTTCTGTATATATCATGTTGTCTTTCTTCTGATCCATATAGAGGGTGTTCTCTCTCTTTATTTTTATTTTTATTTTTATTTTTTATCTTTGCTCGTTTAAAAACTTTAAAAAAATATTTTTCCATTAATTATTTTAAATTTCCCCTTTTAACAACACTTACCTTTTCATATGCCATAACAGGGATCCCGCTAATTGTTATATCTTTAATTTCATCATGTATTATAAGGGATAGGGTTTTTGGTTTTGTTTTTGCCCTCATGTATCGTTGACATATGCTCCATTTTAAACCCAGATGACATATGTCACCCCCTTTTTCTCTTGATTACCCCTTTATGTTTTTATTCCTAATGTCATTTATAAGAAGGATTTTCCTTCTTTCCTTTGCTACTACTACCTAGTGGCGCCCCCTTTTTTATTTCTCATGGGCTCCTGCCTTTTGCTCCCCCCCAGCTGCATTTTGGGGGCCCCTCTTAGCTTCCCTGTTCAAAGACAAAAAAGGGAAAACCCGGCCCGGGGTACATCGGCCTGGGGCACTCCGTTTCCACTCGCGCCTGCGCCCCGTTCCTAGTGCCCGACTGGGCATTTCGCCGGGGGTCTATATTAGCAAGAATCCACCCTGGGGTTCTGTGGACCGTTACACGGGTTTTCACTGGCCCATTTAGGCCCCCCCCCATCGAGCGTCCAGCCCCCGGTACGCCCCTTTGCTTCGTTCTTTTTTTTTTTTTTCTATTTTTCCCAGCAAAATTTTTTTATTACTTGGGGTAACTTTACCAGCGTTCTTGATTCATTTATTTCTTTTTAACCTAAAAGCTTTCTCTTCCGGCGGTTTCCCCCTGTGGGAAAAAACCTTTTTCCCTATCCATTCCCCTGTTCCCTTTCTGGCAGGGATTAAACCCGATCTAATTCAGGGGGATTCAAATTGGGTTTTTAATTTTTCCAAAACTACCCTTGATCTCCATACAGCACCCCTTTATCTTAGTTTTTTAAATTTTAAAAGGGTTAGTTTGGTTTTTCCCTTTTCCTTCCACTAAACTCTCTTTCTCCTCTTTTTTTCTCCTCTTTTTTCTTTTTCTTCTTTGTTTGTTTCCCCCCCCAAATTTTTTTGCTTTAAAATTCCCCACCTTCATCTCTGGTTATTTTGTTCCCAAACCCTTTTTTTCCCCCCTTTTTTTTTTTTCTTCTGTTTTTTCTGTTTTTTTTTTTTCTATACCCCCGCCCGTTGTTATCTTTTTATTATTTTTACCAAAATTTGGTGTACTTATGCCTTTTTGTTTTTTTTACAGTGAACGGCTGAAAAAGACTTTAAGGATCATCGAAACTTTTCCAAAAAGGGTCACGTTTTTTTCCCTTTAAAACCATTTTTGTTAAATTTACACAAATTAAATTTTATTGCTCTTTTAAATTTGTATGGAAAAAAATCTTACTGAACTTTTTGTAAAATTTCCCTTTTAAAATACTTTATATATAAATTCCCTAAAAAATGTAAAAAATATATCTTGGTTTCTGTGGTTTAATTTTTTTGCTTAAGATTAATTTTGGGGTTGGAAATTTCCCTTCCATAACCCCTCCCGATTTTTCTAAGTGACATCCTGTTTATTAGCAGGGACAAAAGTACTAAATAAATTGCCTGGCCTCCTTCTAAAAAACAATCTGATGATTGCTGTTAGAAGAAAAAGTGAAACAAAGTAAAAATAAATGTCAAAAGTGAAAAAAAAGTAAAACACAAACAAAAAATTAAATAAAAAACACGTACACCGCCCTTTTCCCCTTTACAAACACCAATCGCCCCAAAAAAGATCAAAAATAAAGTACCCATATTTGGTATCGCCGCGTGCGTAACGACCCACCCTATAAAACTATCACGTTAATTAACCCGTACGGTGAACGCCGTAAAAAACAAAAACAGTCACAGAATTGCGATTTTTGAACATCCTGCAGCACATAAAATGGAATAAAAAGCGATCAAAAACTCATATAAACGGCAAAGTTGTCCCAAATTAAATCTTCGTTCATCCCGCAAAAAAAAGTCCTTACACGTCTCTGTATACGGAAAAAAAAAAAGTTATGGCTTCCAGAAGACAGCGATGCATAAATATTATTTAACACAATAAAAACACTTTTTTTTTTTTTTTTAAATGCTTCAAAATTTAAAAAAACTATATAAATAGGGTATTGCTATAATCGTATCGACCCAGAGAGTAAAGCTAACTGGTCATGGATACTGCACGGTGAGCGCTGTTAAAAATAAAAAAACACTACCAGTATTTTCTTCACCCTGCCTTCCAAAAAACGGATTTAAAACTGATCAAAAAGTCTTGTCCCCCCAAAAATGATACCAAAAAAAAACGTCAACTCTTCCCGCAAAAAAAACAAGCCCCTACACAGCTCGTACACAGAAAATAAAAAAGTTATGGCTCTCAGACTATGGCAATGTAAAAACGTGTTTTAACTTTTTGAATAAAAGTGTTTTTATTGTATAAAAGCAGTAAAACATAAAAAAATATACAAATTGGGAAATCGCTGTAACGTATCGACCTGCTGAGTAATACTAGTATGTCAGTTAACTGCACGTGACCGCTGTTAAAAATAAAAATAAAAAACACTACCAGGAATGCTGTATTTTGTTCAAAATGCCCCCACAAAAACCTTAATAAAAAGTGATCAAAGCGGCATATGCCCCCATAATGGTACTAATAAAAACGTCAACTCATCCCACAAAAAACAAGCCCATAATCACTCAGTATACAGAAACTGAAAATGTATGGCTATCAGAACAGGACAATATAAAAACGCAATTTTTATAGCCCTATTTCTATTGTGTAAAAGTAATAAAACAAAAAAAAAACTATATAAAATCGATATCATTGCAATTGTACCGACCCCCAAAGAAAAGATATCCTGTCATTTATACTGCACGGCGAACGCTGTAAAATTGAAGCCCAAAAAACAATGATGAAATTGCGTTTCCCCCTCATTTTCATAGCCCAATGCAAAAACAAACAAACTTTGGAACACCTGTGCACCCAAAATGTACAATACACCCCTAGATGAGATCTATGAGGCGTGCTGAATCCAAAATGGGGTGACCTTGGAAGGTTTCACCTGTTCTGGACTTTGGGGCTTTGTAAATGCGACATGGCCCCCACCAAAATCTGCACTCCAAAAGCCAAAATTAGCGCTCCCTCCCTTGTACCCCCTGCCAGGGCGCCCAAACAGCAGTTTACACCCACATGTAGGGAAATTGTCGAACTTGGAAGAAATTAACATAACAAGGTTTTGGGTGTTTTTTTTACCAGGATTCCTTGTAAAAATGAAACATTTTCAGCTAAAATTGCAGATTATTGGAAAAAATTTTTTTTTCATTTTCACAGCCTAACGCTAAAAATTTTTGTGACACACCTGTGGGGTCGATATGCTCACTAAAAACCCCTGGATATATTCCTTAAGGGGTGTGTATTTCCAATATGGGGTCTTTTTAGGGGAGTTTATTAAGTTTTAGCACCTTAGGGCGTCTGCAAACCTGAAATGGCCCCTAAATAAAATCATAATTAAAATGAGACCCCAGAGTACAGTAGATGCTCCTCCTATTCTGGGGCTTGTGGTTGAGCCAAATAATACACTAGAGCCACATATGGGATATCTCTGAAAACGGCAGAATATGGGGAATCAATATTAAGTAGCATTTCCCTAATCACATCTACCGTATTCTTGTGAATAATGTATAAAAATTGAAAATCTGCAAAAAAGTGAAATTTTGAAATTTCACTTCCACTTTGCTTTAATTCCTGTGAAACACCTAATGGGTTAATAAACTTCCTAAATGCTTTTTGAATACTTTAAGGGGTGTAGTTTCTTAGATGAGGTATTTATGGGAGTATCTAACATACAGGTCAATCTAAATCACGTTAGAACTGGACTTGTCCCTAAAAAATGTATATTGCAAATTTTGTTGAAAATTTGAAAATTACTACTAAATTACTAATGTCGTAAAAAAAAAAAAGACATTTAAAAAAATTATGCCAAACTACAGCAGACATATGGTAGATGCTAGTTATAAACTATTTTGAGTGGAATATCTATCTGTCTTACATGCAGAAATTTTTGGAAGTTTAAAATTTGGTAAATTTTCACGATCTTTTGATATTTTCACAAACAAACAAGCATTTTTTGGACCAAAATTTCTTACTATCTTAAAGCACAATGTGTCACGAGAAAACAATCTCTGAATCACATGGATAGGTTAAAGTGTCAAAAAGTTATTCTCACATAAAGTGACATGACAGATTTCAAAAATGGGGCTCTGTCAGAGAGGCCAAAACTGGCTCCGGCGGTAAGGGGTTAATCATCTTGACACCATGTTGCATCTGCAAAGCCCCCAAAGTACCAGAACAGGTGAAGCCTTCCAGAAGTCGCCCCATTTTGTATTCAACACCACTCATGGATCTCATCTAGGGGTGTATTGTGCATTTTGAGCGCACAGGTGTTCTATAGTTTTTTTTAGCATTGGGCCATGAATATGGAGGGGGAAAAAACGCAGTTCTGCCATTGTTTTTTGGGTTTCAATTTACAGCGTTTGCTGTGCTGTATAAATGACATAACTTTACTATGGGGTCGGTACAATTACAATAATATAAATTTTATATAGATTTTTTTATTTTTACACAATAGAAATGCGTTTATAAAAAATTGTGTTTTTATGTCGTCATATTCTGATAACCATAATTTTTTTGTTATTTTTCTGTATATGGCGCTGATTATTGGCTTGTTTTTTTGTGGGATGAGTTGAGGTTTTTAGTGCTAATATTATTGCGTGCATATGACGATTTGATCACTTTTTATCAAGGTTTTTGTTAGGCGTTTTGAACAAATTACAGCAATCCTGTGTTTTTTATTTTTTAACAGCGGTTAAATGACATGCTTGCTTTACTCAGCAGGTCGATACGATTACACGTTTTTGCATCGCCATAGTCTGAGAGCCACAGATGTGTGGGCTTGTTTTTGGTGGGATGAGTTGATGTTTTTATTGGTATCATTTTTGGAAGGACAAGGCTTTTTGATCGCTTTTAAATACGTTTTCTGGAAGGCAGGATGAAGTATATACTGCAGTCCTAGTAGTGTTTTTAATTTTATTTTTAACAGGGCTCACAGTGCAGTTTACATGACAAGTTAATTTTACTTTGTGGGTCGATATGATTACGGCGATATCCAATTTATATAGTTTTTTTATGTTGAAGTGTTTTAAAAAAACAGTGTTTTTATTGTGTAAAACAATATTCATGCATCACTGTCTTCTGACAACCATAACGTTTTTATTTTTCCATATACAGAGCTGTGTGAGGGATTTTTTGTTTTGTTTACGGTATGAACTTACGTTTTAATTGGCACCACTTTGGCATTTATATAAGGCAGTGGAATCTTTTCCCCTGGGCAATGCTTTGACTGCTCCATGTCATCAAATAAACTCCTCATCTGATGAGGTTGAAGATATGGTAGCAGTAGCACTGGCACAACCCAATTCCTCTTGCTCGTGGCACTGGACTGAACTGTACCAGTTTATTATATGTTTTGGGAGTCTGAGTCGGTCTATTTTAGAACGAGCCTGACTCCACCAAAATGGACACGGACTCTACAGCCATGCTACCATAGAAAGCCATAATGACTGCGCTATATCTTTGTATATAAATCTTCACTAAAGAGTTCTAGATGTCAACAAGTGAACTGACAGAGCAAGTGGTCTACAGCATAGCATAGGTCTATTTCATTAAATGACATGTCTTATTAGCCATCACTGTAATAAATTTACTTTCTTACAGCCTTTTGTCATAAATGAAAATAACTACATTTTATATTGTCTTAACGTTGGGGAAATAGGGAAAAGTGGGATAATAACGCTGTTTTACAATGGATTTAACTCCTTAAAGACTGAGCGTTTTTTTTGGTTGACACGTTAGTTTTTTCCTCCTCGCTTTCCAAGAACCATAACTTTTTAATTTTTCCATCTACAATGACATGTGAGGGCTTTATTTTGTGGAATAATATGTACTTTCATCATACCATAGAATATACTGGGAAACTGCAAAAAAAATTGTAAGTGGGTCAAAATGTGAAAAAAAACGTACTTGCACCATTTTTGCGGGGCTTTTTTTTTTTTTTTGCACTGCATTCACACTCTCTGGTATAAATTCTGCAGGTTATGATTCCAGCAATACCAAATATGTAGGCTTTGCATTATGTTATAGTACCGTAAAATAAAAAATATTTCTATTTTTGAAATATGCGCAGATTTTTTGTGCTTCCACCTATGGACCTAAGTGACGGTGCATTTTTTGAGTGTACTTTTTATTGCTACCGTTTTTGGATAGATGCGACTTCTGTGATCACTTTAATTATAATTTTTAGGGGACCTGAAATGACCAAAAAAACCACAATTTTGGCATTTGGAATAGATTTCTTCTATGGCAGCGGTTCTCAACCTGTGGGTCGCGACCCCGGTGGGGGTCGAACGACCAAAGCACAGGGGTTGCCTAAAGCCAGGGCCGTTCCTAAGCCCGGGCAGGGCGGCCGGCCGGAGAGCTGAGAGGGGCGCCGCAATGACTTTATAGCCGCAGGGAGGAGCGCTGTGGCCGCCGCTGCGCCCCTCCCTGCAGCTGCTTGCATAGTGCGGGGCCCACAGCGTTTGAATTACTGAGGGAGGGAGGGAGTGGGCGCCGTTACCGCAGCATTGGTGGCTCAGTGAGCCGCTCCTGTGAGCGGCGCTGCGGCGAGGACGGACTTTCGTCCCGCCGGTCCTTGTGGGCGGTGCGTGCTGGACGCTGAAAGCATGCTGCATCACGCGCCCACACCACATATCAAACATCAGGAACAGGCCTGCCGTACTCAGTGCAGAGAGAACGCGGATACTGAATGGCAGGGCTGTTCCTGGCTGCAAGGTAATTTAGTGTTAAACACACACATCCATTGCATCATGTAGTGTCTGTATGTGGTACAAGTAATATATTATTAACCTGTTACTTGTACCACACACAGCCATTACATGATATACACATTACATTCCCCCCCCCTTACAGGGGGGCTGTGAGTGGCACATGAGGGGTCACATATGTAACCCCTCATGCAGGGCCGGACTGGGAATAAAAATCAGCCCTGGCACTAAGCCCCCAGCAGCCCACATACAATATCCACTTAAAAATTCCCCTTGTTCTCGCAGCTCGCCGCTTTCTTAAAATAAAAATACACTATGAAGGTGCTTCACAGGGAGTGTTTTTGATGTGTTTTTGGTGCGTTTTTGTGCAGAAAGGCAGAGCAGTTAATGCTGTACATTTCTACACAAAAAATGCACCAAAACTGCTCCGTGTGAGAGCTCCCTACACGCAAGCCAGCAAGAAACAGTGGGGCAGAGAAACCCCTCATCAAAGAGTCAGGTGTGCACTTGCTTTACAATCAGGGACAAGCCCACACTGACACTACATAAGCACCAACATAACCTACAACCAATCACATCACCAGTAGTCAGGTCACCATCACACGAAAACAGCACTGATTCAACACAGAAGTAAACTTAACACTGACAAAGGGACTCCAGGAGACGTCATCTCTGATGGGAGTTGTTTCTTTCTCCTTTTCTTCTCCTTCTGCCCCAAACATCCATGACTTCTTCCCTGATTAGTCGTTCCCTACCATTTTTTCTCTGTCCGGTACAGCAAAGCAATGTCTTCTAGTGGCCACTACTTGTCTCTGTAGAATTTACCACAAATACATCTTAGACTCCTCTCTTTTCCAGCACTTTCCTATCAATTCACCAAACAGCTATGTTAGACCCTAAAAATTAGAAATTAAAAAACGTCAGATAAGTGGCATGTAAATAGGAAAACCCCCATTTAGGTAGGTAAACAGGGCCTTCCTCCATTAATTTGGTAGGTAGACAGGGCCTACCACTGTAATTAGCCCCCAGTAACTAGCCAGGTAGCGAGGGCTGCCCCCCGTAACTAGCCAGGTAGCTAGGGCTGCCCCCAGTAACTAGCCAGGTAGCTAGGGCTGCCCCCAGTAACTAGCCAGGTAGCTAGGGCTCCCCCAGTAACTAGCCATGTAGCTAGGGGCAGCCCCCAGTAATCAGCCAGGTAGCTAGGGCTGCCCCCCCCTAGTAATCAGCCAGGTAGCTAGGGCTGCCCCCCGTAACTTGCCAGGTAGGGCCATAATCGGGCAGGTAGGGCCAGTAATCGTCAGTGCAGGTAGCCAGGGCTGGCATATAGCTGGTCAGGGCAGGTAGCCAGGGCTGGCATATAGCTGGTCAGGCAGGTAGCCAGGGCTGGCATGCAGCTGGTCAGGTAGGTAGCCAGGGCTGGCATGCAGCTGGTCAGGGCAGGTAGCCAGGGCTGGCATGCAGCTGGGGAGGGCAGGTAGCCAGGGCTGGCATGCAGCTGGGCAGGGCAAGGTAGCCAGGGCTGGATATACTGGGGAGGCAGGTAGCCAGGGTGGCATATAGCTGGGGCAGGGCAGGTAGCCAGGGCTGGCATGCAGCGGTCAGGGAAGGTAGCCAGGGCTGGCATGCAGCTGGTCAGGGCAGGTAGCCAGGGCTGGCATGCAGCTGGTTAGGGCAGGTTTACCAGGGGTGGCAAAGCAGCTGGTCAGGGCAGGTAGCCAGGCTGGGCATGCAGCTGGTCAAAGGGGGGGTAGCCAGGGCAAATAGTTTTAAAAAAAAAAGTAAAAACTATACTTACCTGATGTCTCTGCTTCCTCTTCTGTCTTCTTCCCCGGAGGCGCCGGCAGCAGACTGCAGGGCCGCGGAGCGGGCGCGGCGATGACGTCATTACATTTGCGCGCCTGCCCCGCGGCATCCTGGGAGCTGACAGACGGGATCAGTAGATCCCAGATGCCAGCCTCGGCTGCTGCATGCACCACGCGGTGCAGGCGGCAGCCGTGATGGCTGCATGGCTGGGTCGGTGACCCGGCCGTGCAGCTGTGTGACGAGGGGGGCCGTCGGCCCCCTGCCACAGGGGTCCGGTCGCTGATGCGACCATTGCGGCCCCTGTAGCACGCCACAGACCGGCGCCGGGACTCGGGGCCCACCAGGGGCAACACTGGTCCCCTTGGCGGGCGATCCGAGCCGGCCCTGCGGCCCGGACCCCAGCGGCCCGCCGGGCAAATGCCCGGTTTGCCCTATGGCCAGTCCGGGCCTGCCCTCATGTGCCAATCACAGCCTCCCCCCTCCCTCCTCCACGGACAAGGTTACATCTATGTAACGGCTCTGAGTGGTACCTTTATATGTATGTGACATGTAGAGGATCCGCTCAGAGGCGTCACACATATGTAACCCCCCCCATGTACCACTCACAGTCCCCTGTAACGGCTCTGAGTGGTACCTTTATATGTATGTGATGTGTAGAGGTACCACTCAGAGGCGTCACACATATGTAACCCCTCATGTAGCAAAATTACAGTTTTGAAGTAGCCATCCCAAAATTATTTTTTGGGTTTTGGGGGCACCGCCAAAATAGGAACTGTATTTGCGGGGTCACGGCATTAGAAAGGTTGAGAACCACTGTTCTATGGTGTTCAGTGTATGAGATAAATTATGTTGTATTTTAATAGATCAGACTTTTTTTTTTTTTGTGTAACTTATTTATTTTTAAATAAATAAATATAAAATATATTTTAAAATATTATATATATATATTATATATATATATATATATATATTTTATAATATTAAAATATTTATATATATATATATTTTAACACTTTTTAAACTTTTTTTTTTTTTTTTTACTTTAACATTGAGTCCCCTTAGGGTGCTTGACCACTAGGGGGCACAGACTTTTATAAAGCCTACTGCATTGTATAAACGTATAAACACTGCAATACGGTGTAAAAAGATGAGGCAGGAAGTAGTAAAACAAAAACATGGCAGCGACTGAAGCCTTCACCAGGCTTCCAGCCACCATGTTATTTGATCAGGGTCCCATGATCTCGCTGTGTGGGCCCTGATCTGAGTGAGGAACAGTGCGCGGTACCGTTTCTCATTCATTTACACGGCGCGCCCGCGATTGCCATGGCATCTAACCGGTGGGTGTCAGCTGGAATTAGCAGCCAGCACCAGTGTCATTAAGGGGTTAAACCAGTAGTAGGCAAGATTGATTGAATATTTTAATTAAGGTTTCAGGTGTACAGGATGGCTTTGATGGCAGATGGCCTAGAATGGCAACAGCAATCCTGATTTAATGCCTGCAAAGGTGTTATGACATACATGCCAACCCTCCCGATCTGGGCGGTAGGTTCCCACAAATGGGGGTCACCTCCCGACCTCCGCCGCCCGACCCCCCTCCCCCCCCGGAAGGGTGAGCCAACACCCCGCCGCCAGCAGGCAGTGTTTTTTTTTTTAAATGAACGCGGCGAAGGAGTAGCGTCAGTAGCGTTCCTATGGGTGCCGCTCACCTGAGAGGGGCACCGTGGCCGCCCGCCTCATCCACCCGGCGATTAGCTTCTGTACGGCCACTTTACAACGGCCATGCAGAGTCAGTCAGCAGCTGCACACTCAGTGCAGCTGCTCGTACAGGGAGGAGGCAGGTGGGATCGTTCACCTTATGCCTACTCCTTTGTATGTACTGAGCGCTGTACATACACCTAAGCGTCGCAGGGGGCGTGTCGCACGGCTCTCTTCACACCGCCTGCTATACTGGATCTCCTCGGTCGGCAGCCTCTGCCGGCCCAGGGGATCTCCGAAGCTGTGTGGCAGCGTTCACCAGCTCCAGGACTTGGACGCGCTGCAGGGAACCTGGTAAGGTAAGTAGCTTTTATTATTATTTTTTTTTTATTAGCTATAAGGCCACTACCTGGCTATAAGGGGGCCACTACCTGGCTATAAGGGGGCTACTACCTGGCTAGTGGGGGGCAACACCCTGGCTAGAGGGGGCAGCTACCTGGCTATAAGGGGCTACTACCGGGCTAGAGGGTGGCTAGCGGGGGCTACTACCTGGCTAGAGGGAGCAGCTACCTGGTTATAAGGGGTTACTACCTGGCTATATGGGTCAACTACCTGGCTAGTGGGAGCAACAACCTGGCTAGAAGGGGCTGCTACCCGGCTACAGGGGCCACAACCTGGCTAGAGGGGGCCACAACCTGGCTAGAGGGTTCAAATAACTACCTACAGGAGCCTATATAACTACATAATAGGGATCTATATTTCTTCTTGTTGGGAGGCCTATATAACTACCTATCTACTTAATAGGAGACCGAGATATCTACCTATTGGGGGAACTATAACTCTACCTACCTAATGGGCACTATACACCTACCTATTTGTACCTACATACTGTCTTAGGGAATTTAATTACTTCCTATATTGGTATACAAAACAAGACTAAAACTTGGTGCACACACGGGAGCCCCATAGCCGTTTGGGGGGCACTTTTACTGTTTGGGGCACAAGGGGGTAATTATCACCATTTGGGGGCGCTTTAGATGGGGCGTTTGTATAGAGGTAGGAATTAGTAGAAAAGTGCTGATAAATTGAGGAGTCTAAGATGTTTGTTTTGTAAATTCTATAGTGAAGAGTTGTGGCTGGGAGAAGTCGTCATGGCGGTCTGGGCCAGATGGAGAAGAAGAAGAAGAGAAAGAGAACAACTGTTCAGAGACATCTCCTGTAAGTTCCTTGTTGTAACTTTACTTATGTCTGCAGAGCCTGTGTACACTGGTGTCTAACACGGTTTGGTCACAGTATGGTGGTATATACAGTCTGTAGAGCCTGTGTACAACTGGTATTTACACGGTCACTGTATGGAGGTAATATACAGTCTGTAGAGTCTGTGTATACTGGTGTCTACCACTATATTGTCACTGTATGGTAGAAATATTGATTGTAGTGTAATGGTTTAGGTTCAGGTACAGTTTGGTGATATCTCCCAGCTCTCCTGGATGTTGAATAGGTTATCCAACAGTCCAGGAGAGCTGAGTGATGCCAAAACCCTAATTTAACTTTCTTCCAGAGCCGTTACACAGCGAGGTGGAGTGGGTGTGTCTTTTACAAAAGGGGCATGGCTCACCAATTTTTGGTGCGCCGCTCGTAGACCATTCAGATCTCCCACTTTCAAAAGTTGGCAAGTATGTGTTATGCTCTGTGTACATCACAAACTAAGCACATTTCTTACAAAACCTAAACATTTTTTTTTTTTTTGCCCTTTGAAGCGCTTTTCTTCAAAGCAGTATAGCTGTAAGTGAACCTATTGATTTCTTATTATTGATAGGGATGAGCAATTATAATTGACAAAGTTGAAATCGGCACGGTTTTTACGTTGATCAGATCTTATAGATTATTCGATAAATGCCGTAATATCTTAACGGTAATCATTTACAATCGCGCCATTTTCGTCCCATGTGCGGCCCATTTTTTTTTTTAAATAGCCACTTACGCCAATTTTGATACAGAAATTTTCTAGTAACTGTTCTCATTTGTCATTGCTGCAAAAAATGCAATCTCTCATCCGTGTAACTTTTAAATAGCTGTATTGCACATGGTGCGGCCCAGTTTTGTTCAAAGAGCCACCTTTGGGGGTGTGGCCTGGCGCCGTTAAAGATGGCCGCATAGCTGTTAGTCTCCTGAGACCCACCGCTATTTTAGGGGGCTAAATTAGCGAAGGACCCGTTTTTTTGGAGCTCGGACTGTACCTACAGGGACAGGAACTGCTGCAGCATCGCCTGATTGACAAACGGGGGACTTTGGGACGTCACGGGACTTCTTCCCCCTGCCGACATACTCACAGAGCCTTCCGCCAGAGGTTGCCTCGCGGCCGCGTCACGTCCCGGAGCACAGCAAGACTCACTGCTGGCTGACGGACGCCTTCATCTCAGCGCCGATCAGCAGCTTCATCCCCTCAGAGACACACCGCATCGAAGGTGAACGGAGAGGCCCGTGGCGACACCCGTGAACGGGCTGGGAGGTAGGAGGGAGAGGTGGGCTGGTGGTCGCTCTGCCTGCTGCGCGGTGGCCTTGGAAAGGGCTAATAACACAGAGCCCTCCCCGCATTCCACCCGAAGGGACTGTGAGCAGAGGGAAGCTAATCCCCACCGAAAGCACATACCTTAGGAAACACGCAGGAGAGACCTCAGAGACCCCATTCTGCAGCATTCTAACCTGCAGTAAAATCCCCCCTATCAATGCAGAGAAGGGAGTGCGGGTCTACAACTACTTATTTTATTATCCATTTCTAAGGAAATTAGACTTTATTGAGAGGTGGGCTACTAGTTACAACTTCCAGATAAAAAGCCCACGAATTTTCCCGCCACTGGGACTGCTAGCTGCCATTTTCTCAACGGCATCCTGTGCTGGTGGGCACTAACTGCTTACTACCACAAGAGGGAGACAATACCATATAATATCTGCTGAACGAGCTGTAAGCTGCGTTTACAATTTTCTTCTGCTTCATACTTCCAAGAATTACATGCTTTATCCTTAGTGAAATTACTCAACACTGAATACAGCCTTTAATCAGCTTTGCCCTGGCTAAATCTAAAAGCAGTGTCAAGCATACTCATAAGAGGCATCTTTTAAATACAAAAGGCAAACATTCCATCAAGCCTTACCTACGGAGCCTATTGTCTACCAACACTAAAGCTTCATCTGTCCCATCATCTGCAGTGTGTGATAATATCTCATTAAGCAACACAGGGGTCTTACGCACTATGCCAAGACCTCCCAAAACCCCAGGGACCACTAAGAAGCTGGGATCCCAGAGTGATCAGAGATCTCAGTACTGGTCAAATCCGGTGGACGGCCCAATGGAGACACATTCCCCCTCGCACTCACTGGGTGCCTCCAGGGCCACATGGCACTCATCATCTGAATCTCTAGCCGGGCCTTATGACGTGGATGCAGCTTCTACGTCCCAATTCCGAGATTGGCAGAAATATCTAAGTCACCTCCCTAACAAAGAGGACTTCAAAGTTCTGGTCGCAGAGATTAAAACCACCTGTAAAAATGAGCTAGCGATAATACATTCCGACCTAAAGGCCATTGTGAATAGAGTGGAAGACTTAGAAGGGGCCCATGACGAAACGAGATCCTATGTCTCCGGTTTGCAGTCTCAAATGACTTTACACGCTCAAGCACTTAGAGACACTGCTCGGCACCTGGAAGATTTAGACAACCGCGGTAGGCGAAAAAATATAAGAGTCAGAGGGGTAGCGGAGTCCAAGGGTCAAGAGGATGTCCGTATGATTCTAACTCATATCTTCAATTCAGTTCTCGGTGAACCATCAACACACACCATCAAGTTTTCGGGCTCATAGGGCCTTAAAGCCAAAAAACGGGACTGGTGTTCCTAGAGACATAGTGTGCTGCCTGCATGACCACGAATTGAAGGAGAAAATTATGAACCAAGCTAGAAAGCAACGGTCGGTTAAATACGAAGGCTCCGAAGTTCAACTTTTTCCAGACCTGTCATGGATAACATTAAACAAACGGCGATGTTTGAAGCCACTACTTCTGGAACTTCAAAAGCGAAATATCGTCTATAAATGGAGGTTCCCTTTTATGCTCACTTCGACAAAAGATGGGAGATCCGCTACTCTCAAAACACATAAGGACCTTCGTCACTTCTGTTCTTCTTTCCAGCTGGCAGTGCCGGAAATCCCAGACTGGGAACTTGATCTTCCAACTCCGTCTCCCCCACTGATCTGGCAGACTCCTCAACCTAAGAAGCAACGGAGAGCTGCCCCGAGATCTGGGGGGCTCCTCACCGGCATCTAACTCCTCTGCGACAACATGAACAAAGCTGGAACTTTATATTTCACTCTCTTCGGGTTCCTGACTCCTTATCCAGGATCCGTACTACAAGTTCATGCTGACTTCTCCCTGAGATGGGTGACCGTTTAGTATGTAACTGTTTAAAATGTATAGCCTCCTACATAACCGAAGTGCTGGTCACACAGAACCATTGATCCTTCCACCACCTCTCACCGTACCTTCCTTCTCATTCCCCCCCCCCTTTTTTTTTTTTTCCCTCTCTCTCCCTTTCTCTCCTCTCCTGACACAACTCCCCTCTCCCCCTTTACTAACCCCCTCCCCTCCTCTGGATTTTGCTTCTGGTCCCTAGCACTTTGTTTTATATGGAGGATGATTTCCTTCACATGTAATTTTTTAGGTCTCAAGGTTTAGTAACGAGCTGCCGTCCCCTATTCCCCCACTAGAGGACGTGCCTGTTATGGGTTCCCTTTTCTTCCACATTTTTCTCGGTGTGCTTCTTACATGGGGGCTCAATAGAGTGAGTGGAAATTATCCCCAATCTCAAGGCAACCTGCCATATGGTATATGGCGTTCTGCCCCTCCTCTATCCCAGGGTTACCCACTCTGGTTCAAGAATGCATTAGTTCATTTTCCTTTTTAAGGGTACCTGTCACATAGATTATGCCCCCCTTGCTGAGGGCAGCACAAGCCAGTGTCAGACCTGCTGTTTCCAGCGCTGTGTCCCTTATTCTGTAAGATACAGCAGTTTTAGAGCATTTACCCCTCCAATCGTATTCAAGAGTAGGTGTTAGCTCCGCCCACTGACAGTTATTCACATGTTTCTACCTATTCATAGTTTCATAGTTTGTAAGGCCGAAAAAAGACGAGACGTCCATCCAGTTCAGCCTGCTATGCTCAGTTGTTGATCCAGAGGAAGGCAAAACCCCCCCAATGAGGTAGAAGCCAATTGTCCTCATTTTAGGAAAAAATTCCTTCCCGATTCCAATCTGGCAATCAGAAAAATCCCTGGATCAAAGACCCCTCTCCTGAATCCTAGACACTATAACTTGTTATATTATTACGCTCCAGAAATTCATCTAAACCATTTTTGAACTCCGTTATTGAATTCACCATGACAAGTCCCTCTGGCAGTTAGTTCCACAGTCTCACTGCTCTTACAGTAAAGAATCCCTTTCTATGTTTATGTAGAAACGTTCGTTCCTCAAGACGTAGAGGATGCCCCCTTGTTCTAGATACAGCCCTGGGTATAAATAAATCTTGGGAGAGATCTCTATATTGACCTTTGATGTATTAAACATATTTATTATGTCCCCCCGAAGCCGTCTTTTCTCTAAACTAAATAACCCAATCTTGCTAATCTTTCTGGGTACTGTAGTCCACCCAGTCCTTTTATTATTTTTGTTGCCCGCCTTTGTACCTGTTCAAGCTCTACAATGTCTTTCCTGTGCACTGGTGCCCAAAACTGTACACAATATTCCATGTGTGGTCTAACCAGTGACTTGTATAATGGGAGAATAATGTTCTCATCATGTGCCTCTATGCCCCTTTTAATACACCCCATGATCCTATTAGCCTTGGCAGCTGCTGCCTGACACTGGCTGCTACAGTCAAGTTTACTGTCCACTAGGATTCCCAAGTCCTTCTCCATGTCACTTTTACCCAGTAATAGGTTATCAAAGTAATAGGTTTGTCAGTTGAGGTGGGCGGGGCTAGCCTCCGATTGGCCAGGTTTGAAAAAAAACTGACACTCTGAAGGACTCTTAGATGACTCTTCTGGCTGAAAACTGCAGATTTGAGCATTAAATACACGACAACTACAGCATCTTACAGAAAAAGGGACACAGCGCTGGAAACAGCATGTCTGACACTAGCTTGTGCTGCCCTCAGCAAGGGGGGCACAAACTATGTGACAGGTTCTCTTTAATTGTAGTACTGTTATTAATTGGTTATTGTTTAAGATTGGTATGTCATTGTCTTGTCAGTCCCCATTCTACCGTGTCTCTATTTACCACTATGTCATTAAAAGGCAAGTGTTTGATAGCACTTATAGATTCAAGGAGCTAGGCTCCCCACCCACGTATAAATATAGCTAAGTTGACCTCCATCAACGCCAAGGGTCTTAATTCAGTAACTAAAAGGCGCCTGCTGCTGTGTGAATTGAAGGCCTCTAGGGCTGACATAGCCTTCGTTCAAGAAACCCACTTTAATAAGGAAGGGAATTTTGCCTTCACAAAAAGTATCTACCCGGTTAGCTATGTCTCTTCTACAGATAAAAAAAAGGCGGGAGTGGCTATCCTGCTATCTCATACTTACCCGTTCCAGGTCACTGATTCTAAACTTGATCCGCAGGGAAGATATGTCATTCGGAGAGGTACGTACTTGGGGACCCCAGTTACACTGTGCAACTTATATGCTCCGAATCAGGCTCAAATAAGATTTCTTAACAGAGTATTTCAGATAATCCAACAATTTCTGCCCTCCATGTTAATAATAGGGGGGGACTTTAACTTGGCCTTTTCAGGCGTGCTGGACAGGCTGCGTGTGGGATCTGGAGTGGGAGATAGGTCTTCGGAGGCACTCTCTAAAGCCTTCCGCAAAATTGTACGCAAGTATGGTTATATGACTTATGGAGGATAGCTCATCCTGGGGATAGGTTGTATTCCTATTTTTCTCCGCACCACAAATCCCATTCGCGCATAGACTATTTCTTTGGCAATGTGCTGGCGTTGAGGCGGATGCTGAGATTGGCCAAATATCATGGTCGGAGCACGCCCCAATAACGCTTTCCTTGAAGAGGGATCATGTACCGACCAGACAATGTCATTGGCGTCTCAATGAGAGGTTGATAAAGTTCTCCCCAATGCGAGAGGAATTGGAACAACACATCTCCAACTATTTTTTATCTAATGAGGGATCAGTTTCTTCCCCCCTTATTTTGTGGGAAGCGCATAAAGCGGTTATTAGAGGGTGGTGCATTGCACTAGGTACCCGTCTAAAGAAGAATGCCAATCTACACAGAGAAAGTTTACAAACTCAATTAAGGGAATTGGAAGTAGCACTAGGTGACAACCCATCTCGGTCCCAGCTGCGTAAAATAGTTGATATACGGTCTCAGTTGCGATCTTTGGAATATGAAAGGACTGAAAAGCTTCTTTTATTCTCTAGCCAACGGTACTATGAGAGAGGAAATAAGGCTCATACACTGCTAGCTAAGCAATTAAGAGAAGATGCAGTCAACCGAACACCTCATGCTTTGGTCGACTCACATAAAAATATCACCTATGACCCCAATAAAATAGATAGTATGTTTCACACCTTCTTTTCTGATCTCTACTCCCTCCCAGAGACCCTCCCTAGAGACGTAGAGGCTAGGAACCAGAAACTGACTGACTTCCTCTCTTCTTGTAAACTCCCGACCCTTACCCCTACAGCGTTGACCTCACTTAACGAACCCGTCACATTGGAAGAGATAGAGGAGGTATTGAAGTCCTTACCAAATGGAAAAACCCCAGGACCAGACGGCCTTACTTACCTATATTATAAGACGTATCATTCAATACTCTCTCCCAATCGGGTACAACTATATAATTCCATACTGCAAGGTATAGGGGTTCCATCCACCTTCTTACACTCATATATTTCTTTAATCCCGAAGCCTGATAAAAGCCCACTGGAAATGGGCAATTATAGACCGATAGTGCTATTAAATTCTGATTTAAAAATTTTCACTAAGATTTTGGCCAATAGGTTGGCACTCTTACTAACGCAGCTGTTCCATAAAGACCAGGTGGGTTTCGTGCTGAATCGCCAGGGAGGGGGGACAATACGAGACGTGCAATCAATCTCATTGATGCAATGAACAAACTTAATAAGTCAGGTCTTGTCTTAAGTCTTGATGCTGAAAGCATTTGACCGGCTTAACTGGTCTTATATGTTTAAAGTTTTGGAGACGTTCGGATACCGGGTCCCTTCCTCTCGGCGATTCGTGCACTTTACTCAGTACCTACTGCAACAATTAGACTTCCGCATAGCATGTCCCCGCTAATACAAATCTCAAATGGCACCCGTCAAGGCTGCCCTTTGTCAACTCTATTGTTTGTCCTCTGCGTTGAGCCGTTTGCCTCTGCTGTCCGTCTCCACCCAGACATTAGGGGAGTCACTATTCGGGAGAGGGAGTTTAAGCTATCCCTTTTTGCAGATGACGTGCTATTGACCCTGACCTCACTACATATCTTCCTTCCGAATCTCCATTCGCTGCTGTTTACATTTTATTCCCTCTCGGGATTTAAAATTAACACAGCAAAAACGGAAGCCTTGCCGCTCAACATCCCCTATGCGGATTTGCAGCTACTAAAAGATAATCACGGTTATAACTGGAGAACTACCTCCTTAAAATACTTGGGGGTAACTTTGACATCTTATTATGCCTCTTTATACAGTAATAACTTTCCTAAAATATACTAGGAGGTGCGGGGTTTATTGCAGAGGTGGCAGGCGTTGCCACTTTCATTACTGGGGAAAATTTCAGCGGTCAAAATGACAATATTGCCCAAACTGTTGGATCTATTTGAGGCATTGCCTGTTCCGGTTCCAATTGCACATCTAAAGGCCATGCAGGCATCGATCTTTAAATTCATCTGGGGAGAAAAGAGACATAGGATAAAGAAAAGTATCATGTTAGCAAGACGTAAAGATGGTGGTATGGCGGTCCCTGACATAAAATATTATTGGGCCTCGCAACTTAGGCGAATTCCTGCATGGTCCACGCTTTACGCATTCTCTAAATGGGCGGAAATAGAGAAGTTGTGGATGGCCCCGATTCATCCCAACTCGTTATTATGGGCAACCACGAAGGTTCCAGTCACATGCCCACTCTTAGGACCTATTAAATTGACAAGGGAAATATGGTCCCGCTGTGCCAGTCGATTTGGGCTCTGTTCTTCATCTTCTGCAATAACCTCGTTTCTCTTCAACCCGGCATTTCCAATGGGTCTTGACGATTTATCTATGAAACCGTGGTATGACAGGAAGCTCTTCAGGATAGCGGACATTGTAGATTACAAAACGCTACATATTCTTCCATTCAATGCTCTGCAAGACCGATTCCATCTACCAAATAGTAGTCACTATTCATACCTGCAAATTGTCCATTTTGCTAGATCAGTGCTAGGTTCTGGTAAAGTTACCATGCCCATTAGATTTGAATTGACATGCAAATTATTTACATCGACCAGGGGTTTGATATCCCAAATTTATTCTATGTTACTGAACCCCTCTCCAGGGGAGCTTCCTAATCATTCTTACATGGGAAAATGGGAGAGGCACCTGGGTAGGCAGCTGTCTGAGGAGGAGTGGAGATTGGTGTGGCAAAGAGCGGGCCAGACATCTCAATGTAACCTGTACAAGGAGAATCTGTATAAAATTCTTATGTGGTGGTATCATACACCAGCCCTACTCCACAAAATAAACCCGGGAATATCAGACCAATGCTGGAGGTGTGGGACGCAAGGGGCAGATGTATTGCATATCTTTTGGGAATGTGCGCAGATAGGAAACTTTTGGGGTGAGGTCAGAACTTTGGTGGAGGAAGTGACTGGAATTAGGCTTCCTATGACTTTGTTATGCTATCTATTGAATATTCATATTCCCAAAGTTAAAAAAAAACTACACTGCGTATAATCATGCATATTCTAACAGCAGCAAGATGCCTGATTTCCACATTTTGGAAACGTACAAGTGCTCCCACCTTAGATGATTTGTTCCATAGACTTCCAAGACATCAGGCTAATGGAACAAATCGCTGCCTCCTTGAACAATAACCCAGATGAATTTGATGAAATATGGGCCCTTTGGGAGGTATATGCGGCCAGTCCTAGGCCATGAAGTAATAGTGAGTTGTTAGGAGACCCGATCTGAGACAAGACATACTCCTTGACTTGAATACACGTGCCTACTAGAGAAAACTTTACCTTCCCCATCCTCCTGTGTCGTGTCTGATGTCTAATTGTAGTTATTATGTTTTATCCTTGTTCACTGTGGTTGTTCAACACAATTTTACTCATTGTTCGCTGACAATAGCAATCTGAAATTACGGTTATATATTATAGACCACATCTGATGTGTGAGACTTTGTATTGCAAATCATCTTTATTCCCTTAAACTGTTTGTAATGATTTTTTTCTGTAACTTTAGCAATATTGAGGGCTATTGGATACTTGTTACATAATTTTCGAATTTAAAAAACACAGTTAAACCAAAGGCCACCTGTACTTAAATTTGGATACAAAAATTTTTGTTTTAACTTTTGGGTTTGTATTTCAGGGGTGCAAAAACCCTTTTGTTATCCGTAAACTTTTAAATAGCTGTTTGCCTTTGGTGCCCCCCGTTTTTTTTTTTCAAATACCCACTTTGTACCCCAATTTTGATACAAAAATTTTTCTAGTAACTGTTCTCGTTTGTCTTTGCTGCCAAAAGAAATTTTCTCCCCGTGTAACTTTTAAATGTTTTTTTGCATCGGTGATCTCAGTTGGGAGAAGGCCTTGTATGAATTTTTGAAAATATCAATTCCTAGTACTCGGGGGCAGTTTTTTAAACCCCTTGGGACTGAAGGAAGAACACATTGATTTTAGTCTTCGGTTTTCCACCAGCCCGCATTTCACAGGATTCGATAGAAAAATTTGTTTCTAACCCTTTAGCTTTTGGAAATTAGAGCGATTTAAGAATATTTGATCTGCCGTATTAGCAGTACAGTTTCTCAATACGAGGCTATGAAAATTTTTTCTATACCTTTTAAATTTTTTATCTTTCTCAAGCGAGTAAGCGAGCAAAGAGGGGTGTAGGACATGGAGGAAGAGGTAAGAGAAGGTGCCCCTTCCGGGCGGAGGGAAAACCGAAACAGCGCTTGTCGGTTGGGGGGACAGCCCTCGCGGGTTGGGCCTGTGAATCTCAGTAACAAAACGTGTCCCCCAATTTTTTCTTCGTGGTTAATGAACCTGCATCAGCAGTTTACCTCCCGTCCCCCCAGTCACGGCCCCAAAAATGTATCATCTTTCATGTCAGCATCCGCCCCCAACATGAAGCAAAGGCAGGCAAATGCCCAAATCTGTACCCCCACTGTGAATAACCCTTTTTCAGGGGACCTCTTTGATGAAAAATGCGGTTGGGGTCGAGGTTTTTGAAAGATCAAAGGCCAAAAGGAATTTTTTTTTCTGCTCGGGCCCAATCTCTGATGCCATGAGGAGGAAAAGGAAGCCGGTAATCGGAAAAAATTCCGGGGGTTTGGGAAACGCCTTGCATTTGCCTTTGCTTGTAGCCGCACTCCAGGATTTAGAATGTCAGGACGGGAAAAGTCACCTGGTGTGTGATGAACCATTGCGGATCCAACGTGGTCTTTCAAGTGAATTTTGCTTGCGGGCGCCTTTCACCTGGACGAGGAGGAAGCGATGGGGTAGTGTCAGTAGGTCCCCCCTCAAAAATGGAGAGGGGGGGGGTGCAAAAAAGTCCGCGAGATTATTCCGCCAGCCATGATCAGCGGGAAACACCGTCCTCGCTTTTCGCGTCGAAAAGGTCCAGGCCTCTCTAGCTGGGCCTTTTTCGTCAAGCCTCTGATTCCCCGCGTGTCATATGCCGCCTTTCCCGTAAACGCATTAGTAGAGGGAAGAATCTTGGGTTTTTTTTCCCACCCAACATGTCTAGTCACTGTGAGTTAAAAAGCAGGGAAAAATTGGGCCAAAAAAGGCCACCCCGCCCCGGGTTCCCAAACCCACGTCACCCCTCTGTCTCTGCCTCCCCCTCCTCCACAACGCCCAACTTTTCCTCAGCTCCCCAGTCTCTCAGCATATGAGAAAGGATCTGCTCCGCTTCAGCCTCCACCATCGCCCCAAAGAACCACCCCACCACCACCCCCAGAGACCCATCCCCCCATTTTTTTCCACCAGTTTGACTGCACCCCGTACAAGGCCAGTTAGCGCCAGCCTTCTGCTACCGGGTTTTGGGGGAGCGAAGAAAACTTTAACCCCCAAACGTCCCAAACCCAAAACCCTAATGTCGGCATTGCCAGGTTTTTGGGCCCTTTGGGAAAATGTTGCCTTTCCGTCTGGTGGACCACATGGGTTCCGCCCACGTCATGGCCCTTGCCTCCCCCCAATTACCATTTGCCGAGCAGGATTTCTTTTCCGAAAACTGCCCCTGCCCGGCCACCCACGTGTCATTAAAATTTAAAACGCGTCGCTGCACTGTGTCCGGAAAGTCCATTTGCCAGATACTGGACTATAAGCAAGCCAAGGTGCTAATTTCTGGGGGACGCCACTGGGTGAGGGGTGGATGTTTGGTGTGACGGGGGCTCTCAGGCTCGGCGCACGTCTTCAAAAAACCGCGGGGTGTGCAGGGTTTTTCCCCCCCAAAGGCCCCACTGGTGTCACGTCCCCAAAGAAAAAAAGCCGTGTTGAAAATTAATCTGTTTGGGGGACCGTCAAACACAGGTCGGAACTGTGGAGGCTTTCACAATGAGACCGAGGCAGGGGGTGACAAGAACTTGTGCCAGGCAAGGGGGTGTGCGAAAACAGTCGAAATCTCCTGGCCCCCCTTAAGATGGGGGTGGGGGAGCACATCCCTTCCCCGGCACTGTCATGAACCCTTTTGGGTCCGAAATTTCTAAAAGCGCTCCCCCGGGTCTGGACTGCCTGTGGGAAGGCCGAGGTTTTGAGCTCACATTTCCCTCCGTTGCACCCTGCTTCGCCCCGCCTGGCGGGGTTTTGCAGCGTCAGTGGCCTCCCCGTAACGTCTCTGTTGACGTGGCAAACCTGGATTCCACCCTCCCACATGCCCCAGGATTTTGGGCACAGGAAATTGGCATTAGTACAAAGGGGGACACATGGCCTGAAAGTGCGGTGCGGTCTCGGGGTGTTTACCCACCGAGAGGGGAGGCGGTGAAAGAGCTCTGCACCATCCTTCCCAGTTTTGAAGAAGCCCCCAAATGGTCAGTGGGCAATGCCCTTGTCAGCATGAGCATTGTGGTGAATTAGTTCGGGAAAACGATCGTTGGCACTCTAAAACAGAGGTAAAACAGCGATGGGTAGGAATGGACACAGATGCGGACCGACCCTCTCTCCCCGGGAACCGAAGTCCGACGTTTAAAACTTTTCGGTCTTTTGGGCAGGGGTTTTCGGGGTCCAAAGGTTGGTCAGGCGCGCCTCGCTCCCGGGACAGTCTGAGGAAAGTCGGGGCTGTGTTGAAGCTGAGGCGGGGGAACGGAGAGGGTTTCCCTGGACACAAACGTTACCGATGTCCCTGTTGGAAAAGAGGTTGGCACGGATTTGAGGTGGAGGAGGAAGATGAGGAAGATCAGTTTGTAGTCCCCCCTCGACCCGGGCTTGGAAAAATCAAGGTCCATCTCTCAATGGGTTGGGATGCTCCTTTCCCCCAACTAATCTCGCTTTAAGGGCCCACCCAAATAACAACAGTTACTGGGTGGCCACCCCCCTGGGTCCCGGTACAAAGCAAAACTAGCATTTTCCTTCCACCCACCAAATAAAAGAGTAAAATGAAGGAATTGGAGCTGTGCTGATTGTATTGGAGAATTGTTGCGTCTGCTTCACGTTTTTTCAAATGTACAGTGGAAAAAAACGTCGAAAAGTGACAGCAGTTGAGTCCCCAGTAGCCGTAGCGGCAGCGGAAAAAAGTAAAGGGTGACCTCTGGCAATCCTTATTTACACCTCACCAAGCTGTAATGCAGGGCACACATAAAAACAACAGAAGGACCAGCTTAAGATCATGTGCACGACTTTGTGTCTAAACACGATGTTTTTGGATTGTTCCGGGAAAACCAATAGTTTTGGGTACCCAAAATGGTGAATGGCCCGAGCTTGCTGTCTGCCTAGAGGGTGTTGTCTTGCCAGCAGCCAGCGTCTATCGGAGGGGAAAACTTGCAAGTGGGGGAGTATTACGGGACAACACATCGGTTTCCACTGATAATGTGGATCGTTTTGACTTTCATCAAGGAATCAGGCGTGGATCTTGATGTGTTGGGGCCCCAGTTCCCGAGGTCATCGATTAGTTGCTGGTCTATTCAATTCCGTTTCCCAAAAAAGAAATGGTGTTTTAAAAAAATTTTTTTTTAAAATGTTCTTTTTCTCTGCAATTTTTTTCTCATTTCCCCAAAAAGGTAATTTTGCTGGTTTTGCGGTGGGGGAGACTGTAAAAGACACCAATTGTACATGGTTTATGAAAAAACCATTTCCATTTCTGCTTCTTCTTAAAAATTTTTTTCAACGTCAAGGGTTTTTTGTGGTCTGGTGCTGTGAGATACGCTAAATTCAAGGTCCTTTGGAAACAAAAAATGTGGTTTCTAAGTGGGTGTCTCCCTCAAAATTTTTAACAGCGTGAGAAGTATTTTTAAAATTTTTTTGGGGTCTTTGCGCTGTGAATACGTTTTACTACGGGTTTTTAAAAAGGGGGGGTTTTCTAAAAGATTTGTTCTTCAAAATTGTCAACGTGCCAAAGGGTTAAAGGGTTTCTTAGTTTACACTTCCCGTTTCCGCACTCTGTTCGTTGACTGTTTTCATTGGGTCGTATAAGGGCATTTTTCCCGTTTTAAATAGATGCGGAACCACCCCTGGCTTCCCCGCCCCCCTGTAACTGGGGGCCCTGCAAACGAAACGCTGATCCATTTTTAAGCTCACCTCCCTTGATTAGTTATTTCCTTCAACTCACTTGACAGTAGAATGGGATTTTCAGAAGGCCTGTTGCCCTACTGGGACATCTGTTTTTTTTTGCTTAAATTTTCTAATGCCCAAGGGGAACAATTTTCCCCGTAGAATGGAAAGAAACCTTAGCCGCAGCAGGTTTGGGAAAAAAACTAGTTGTTTTTAATATGATTATTTCTTTTGCGAAATTTTATGTGTGGTCCATAAAAGGCCCCTGTCCCGGGTTTTTGGGTCATGCTGCGTTTAAGTTATGGATAGTCAATGTTCGGGTTCACTAAAATACTGTTTTCAAAAATACTTTTTTCCCCGGGGCATTTTTTAATTGGGGTTTTAAATGCGGTTTGATGGTATGTTGGTTCCGGAAAGGGAGGATAAATGCCCCAGTTCAAAAAAAAATGGTGGTTCAAAGGACTCCTTTTTGGCTTTTTAATCTGTGTGTTTACGGTTTAAGGGTCTGCTGCGGTCCGGACAGGCATAGTAAAGCCCCAGTTCAACTAAAAGGTGGTTGAAGACCCTTTTCCGGCATTTTTTAATTGTTGGTATGCGGGTTTATTTTTAAGCTGGGGTACGGAAAGGTTAGTCAATGTCGTTCAACTAAAATGGGGGTTCAAAGACCCTTTTTCCCCGGCCTTTTTAATTGTGGGTCAGAAGGTTTAAAGGGTCAGTGCGTTCCAGGACGGAATAGTCAATGTTCAGTTAAAGAAAAATGTGGTTCAAATAATACTCCCTTTGGCACTTTTTAATTTGTGGGTGAGCGGGTTTGGGGTTTCTGGTGGTACAAGACAGGGATAGTGAATAGTTGTCAGTTTTTTTTTGAGACTCTTGTGCCCATTGTCTTGTCAAAAATTTTGGGACGATCCGTTTACTGTTGTGGAGTTAATTCAGCTTCTCCAGCCCCGTTTTGGGGTAAGATGAAGGTTTTCTCCCATAGTTTTTGGTCTCGGTGATAATTGTTTCGAATCGTCTGTTTAATTTCCCTATTGACTACGATTGATAACGATGTTGACACAATCTCTATCACAATTATTGACTCCAAAATTAGGAGCTCACCAAAATGCTTGTTATTTTTTCCAAAATTGGGGAGATAAGCAGCTGCCAGATACCTTTAGTCTTAATCATCTCTAGGGGAAAACAAAAAGCTTGTGCTAACAGTCAGATCACGTTTGAGATATAACTTACTCTTGAGTATGCTTGAAGCCTAGGATTTTTTTTTCTAAAAATCTCCAAAGATCTGCTTATTACAATAATAAGTATGAAAATATGAAATCACTAGACATATTGAAATCCACTACTAATAAAAAAAACACAGTCATAGGTAAAATAAAAAAAAAGCTTACCTCTCTCTCTCTTTCATTCTTAGATAATTGCATTTGCTTAAGCATTTGTGATCTTTGTTCCATCATTAGAGTCTTCTCATATGTAAATGCAGAAATATCATTTTCAAACTGGAAAATACATACATAAACATGGAAGTCAAAATTATAATAAATATAAAAACACAGAAGTTATTATAACAAATATAAAAACACATGTTAGTCAATATTATAGTAAAATATGTTACTATCTAGAAATTGCTTTAATTTGTAACTGGAAAATTTGGATTTTTGTATTCCCTAAAACCTTCCTCTTCCCATTCATTGGGGATTACCGCCCCCATAAGGCCCGCCTAAGGGCGGAACCTAGGCTGAAAACCCAAAGTGTCGGTCCCCTTGGATAAACTGTTCCCTCCTACTACCCCCGGTTTCGCGGTACAAAAGCGTGAAAAAAGGAAAAACCCAGTTCCCCTTCCCAAAGAAAAAAGTAAAGAAAACAAAAAAGGAATAAGAAATAGGAGGGATCTGTGTCCCCCAAAGTCAGACAAAAAGGATTTGTTTTATTCAAAAATCCCAAAAATTTCTTTAAATTTTTTTTGGGGGACACAGACAGTCTAAAAGCAGTCCCAAAGGGTGGGTAAAAAATGACAGAAAAAATTAACAGCACTGCAAGACAGGCCACTGCTGCCTGAGGTACCTTACAGCCGAGGCTTGCGTCAGCTGAGGCCAAGGTATGGATTTGATAGAACTTACTAAAAGTATGAACAGAGGTCCAGGTCACAGCCTTGCAGACCTGGGAAGCCAAGACATAATGCCGTACTGACTGCATGAGTAGAATGAGCCATGACCCAAAAAAAGAAAAAAGGTTTTCACTGGGTAAGGCTCCAAGATCGTTGACTAAGTGGCAAATGGGACCTTAGAGACTGGCGCCTTAGAGGCTCTTTGGGGGCGACAAAAAGGAAATCGGAACGCCTGGAAGATTCAGTGGCAGTAAAGTAGATCCAAACGGTCCTGACAACATCCAAATAACGTAAAAATTAGGGGGAGCACTAAGCCTCTTAAAGGGGAAAATGGGAAAAAATTTCTGTAGGGGAGGAAAAATGCATGGAATTCAAAAACAAGATTTACGTTCCATGGCTTGATCGACCTATGAATAGGTAGAGTGAAACGAGCCAGCCCTTGCAAAAAAAAAGCCTTTACCTAAGGATGGGAGGCCAAGTTGTACGGAGAAAGAACAGAGGGTGGAAATCTGACCTTTCAAGGAGGAAAGACCAATGTTCTGCTCCAGACCTGATTAAAGGAACAGTAGTACTCGCGGTGTAGAACAACCCCCCGGGCGAAAAGCTGGCCCCTTTCACCAGGGGAAAAAGGCTTTTCCGGTATGTAATAATTTGGGCAAAAACTGGTTTTTCCGGTTTGAATCCATGGGCCCCCCAAACCCCAGAAAAATGGAAACCTGGATTCTTTAAAATTGGTGTTTTCACAGCCAAACAGTCAAGTACAACTGAGGTAAAGTAGGATGGAATAGAGGACCCTGAGAAGTAAGGTCTGGATGCACAGGGACGGGCCACTGGATATCTGCCAACAAAGTGATGAGATCCATGTACCAGGGCCCGGGAAATCGAGAGCGGGTAAAAAATTGCTGGGAAAACCCTTGCTCTTGAGGCATTTGAGCGCTTAAGAAAAAGAGAGACTCCATCCATGGTATGGGACCAGGCAAGATTTGTCGGACTTGACAATCCACCTGTAGCGAGGTAATGTATGCCGGGTGAATCTGATGCTGTCCAAACTGGTGCTCACGAAGATAATTCTCGAGGTAATTAGGTAAGGTATGACAATTCCCTAATGAAAGGGCAGAATCGCTCCTAGGAACTGGCTAAAACGGAATAGCCTGCCATAAGCAGGAGGGATATAGTGTGCCTGGGCAGAGCGAACACGTTTGGTTTCTGCCTAGTATCAGCCTCCTAGGGAAGGGGCCTATACCCAAGGTGCTGTGTCCCCAAATGATATTGAACAGAAAAATATTACTACTTATAACAAGCTCTATTTGGGGAACTGCTTTAAAAGAGAATCTGTCACAAACATGATGCTGCCATATCTGAGGGCAGCATAAACATGCTGACAGAGACCCTCAAGGGCAGTCTCACTTTTTTGTGGTTCACATTAGGTTATGGAGGGATTAGCAAAAAGCTAAGTGCATCCCATATTCGCTATTTTTACACAAGTTTATGTACATTACACTTATACTTTTATACCTGAATAGACAATACTACTACTGAGTGCCAAATTACAACATACAGTATTTAGCCACCTCCCAACTTGTGATGTAAATTTTTGTCACAACGTGGGGCTGGGTGCATGGCTACTAATTACAAATGGCACCTGCTAATTGCAGCTGAGATTGAAAATAACACCATATAACCATGTAGATGCCACCGTTAGGCCTGACCATTGCATCCATGAAGTTATTCAGGAGGGGTTATGCCCCTCTCGATCATCTGATTGGCCCACTACGATCAATTCAATTGGTGTGAGAACCATGGGTCTAATGTAGGTCTGTTATCTTACTCTACCCGGCAAGGTGTAACTGCATACATTAGTATTGCAATGGTTAAGTTTCCTAGGGAGACTAAGAAATGAAAGCTGAAAAAGTTACTAATTTAAAACCTGGGGCCCTTTAGTTCAAAATTGCAGTAGGCTTATGGACTATAAATATCTGGGTGGTGTGACTATTGTTGAAATTGAGCAGTTGCAGAAAAGGAGAGCCCCTGTCAGTGACAGTTGGACACACTAGAGAGGTAGCACAGACAAATACTGTCCCTGGCTACCTGAACAGACAGACATCCAATTTAAAAAAATATTTAATTCACTCTAAAGTTGCACAAAGATTATTTAAGTTTGACATACCTTTTTAATCGTACCGTATATTAAAGATTCAGTCTTACAGATAATTGGTGAAGAAAACCAACAAACCATTTCAACAACTTCAACTTCAGCATCGAGGCGAAGGTGATACAAGAACATCTGGAGATCTTTTTTCATCTGAATGCTGTTATCATCCATTTGGGCAACAAATGAAATTCTCATCGGCACTTTCTCAAAAACCTTTTTTTGGGGTTAAGCAAAAAATGAAAATGGAGAAAAATATTTACATAACATTTTCGAAATGTATTTTTATTCTTTTTTTTTTTTTTCGACTTGGGGCAAACATCAATTTTTCACATTTCCAGAAAATTTAAACACAGATTAGGGACCGTCATAGCTTTGAGGAGCCTATTTTTAGCCCCCCCCAAAAAAGACCTTGGAAAAATATACCCTTAAAGTATTCAAAACAACAAGTTTGTTGCCCCTTAGGTGTTTCACAGGAATTAAAGCAAAGTGGGATTGAAATTTAAAAATTTTACTTTTTTTTTGCAGATTTAAATTTTTTACATAGTTACATCATTTCATACTTTATTCACTGGAACACAATACACGTTAATAGGAAAACACAACTCAATATTGATTCTCCCGATTCTGTAGTTTTTGGAAATATCTAGAAATATCCCATATGTGACTCTAAAACGTTATTTTAGTCACAGGTCTCAAAATAGAAGCAGCACCTACCAGACTTTTGGGTCTAGTTTTCATTAGGTTACTTTTTAGGCGCCATTACAGGTTTGCAGACACCCTTAGGTGTTAAGAGTTAACCCCTTAAGGACCCCGCCCTTTTTTTGTTGGGTTGCAGTTTTATTTTTCCCTCCTCACCTTCCCGAGCCATAAACATTTTTAATTTTCCCTACATAGACAAGTGAGCTTTTATTTTGCGGGACAAGATGTACTTTTTAATGGGATTTTACTGTACTATAGAATTACTGGGGGAACCGCAAAAAAAAAATTTCCAGTGGGGACAAATTGAAAAAAAAATGTATTTTCGCCAAAGTTTTTGGGTGTTTGCTTTCACGGGTTCAATCTTCGGTAAAATATGTGTTTTCTGTATTCTACAAATTGTCAGCATCCGCCCAAAACCAAAAAATGTATGGTTTCCGTTAGTTTTTGATCCGTAAAAAAAATTAAAAAATTTTTTTATTTTTTAAATTTGCGCCGCAGCGCCATTTTGTGCAACCAAATAACTTTTTGTACAAACACCCCACGGACGTCGTGAGGGTATTTTTTGCAGCTTTTTATTGCTAGCAGTTCAGAAGCATGTGATTTTTTGATACTTTTATTTTAATTTTTTAACTGCAATAAAAAGACCAAAAAACGCAAATTTTGGCGTTTGGAATTTTTTTTCTTTACGGTGTTCAGCGTTTTGGGATAAAGATGTTTTTTTTTTATGATCGACTTTTTTGGACGTGGCGATAACTTTTATTATTTTATTGTTTTTATTTGTTTTAAAAGGGGGGAAAAAACGGGTGGTTTTTAACTTTTAATACTTTTTTTTTTTCTTTAAAACTTTATTTTTTTTTTTTTTTACTTTAAAAAATTGGTCCCCTCTAGTGCTTCCATAGGGGGGGCGATGTTTAAATTTAGACTACATAGACAATGCATTAGACTGTACAAGATTGGCGGTTTCCCCACTTCCTGCCTGTTGCGGAAAGGGGGGCAAACGAGGACAGGGGCGCAGTGGGGTTTCACAAGGCCCCCCCGCTCCCAGTCAGGCATTGGACCCGCCCCGCCTATCTGCGGGGAGCTGATCGCCGGGGAAAGAACAGTGCGGGGGGCACCCCCCCCCCCCCCCCCCCTTTTTAACCCCATGGCCATTTTTGGCCGGGCGTCTAAGGGGTTTTTTAAAACAGCGAGGCGGGCGGACACGCTCGCTCCCGCTTTAAGGGCGGGGTTTTTGGGGCTGCCGATCAGCCATGCCCCCGGGGTGGGGGGTTAGCTGCTCGCCAGCCCCCAGGAAATGGATGGCCCACGGTTTTCTAAAGGGTTTAAAACAGCGCGGGCGGGGGGGACACTGTACCCCCGCCGGGTTCGGGGGGTTTTTTTAGCTCGTCCCCCCTCAAACACCCGATTTTGGACATTTCAATGGATTTTTAAAAATGGTTCCTGTGACGTTTTCGGGTTCACCATTAAACCCCTTCAAAAAAAAGTATTTGCACGCAAAGACGGACATGTTTGAACCTGCCATGAAACTAGCTTTCTAAAAAAAAACCCTGTATTGTGCTTGGCATAATATGGAAATTTTAAAAAAAAGTAAAAACAGCGTGGGCCAATTTTTTTAAAATAAAAAAAAATATTTGTTTATAATTGAGACTCTTCGAATTAAAAATCTAAATCAAAGGGGATCCTTTTTTAAATGGCCCCTTACTAGTAATTTTTTTTAACTCTTTCAATGCCATTAAAAGAGACTGTGCTAGTATTGCCCGAATGTACATTTTGGAAGTGACGTGATACAGCTGATACATTAAAACATTCTTTCCTTAATGCATCAGAGAGATGCCATCTGATACAGATATTTAAAGGGCCCTTTGAACAACCTACATGTTGAATACAGCAACTGGAGCAACTGATTAAATAAACATGTTTGGGGGTTCAGTTAATTAAGTGGTATTGGAAGTAGCTCTGTCCAGCCATTTTCCCGTTACCCCACTCGGTATATTTTATTTAGCAATTTAATAATTCTAGTTAATTTATTTTGTTGGTCAGGCTCATGACATTGGTCACATACAGTTTTGAGATTTTTCAGTTTTTATTTCCTTTCTCCCTGTTCTTTTTAACTATTGCTACACCCTCTACCTGCACTCCACCTTTGCCTTCCTCTGGATCAACACTTTAGAAAAATAGGCAGAACTGGATGGACATCTGTCTTTTTTTATTTTAAAACTATGTAAAATATGTACTAAAATGTGTTTGTGGTTTGGGCCAGGGCACACAAGGGAGGGAGCATTATTTGTCTTTTTGGTACGTAGATTTTGGTGGGTGCCATGTTGCATTTGCAAAGGTCCCAAAGTACCAGAACAGGTGAAACCTTACAGAAGTCGACCTATTTTTTGGGAAATTTTCTAAAGTGTATTGTTTATTTTTGGGTCAATTGTTTTGTTGGGGAAAACAAAATGAAACAAACAGTGCCACTATTGTCTTTTGGGTTTCATTTTTAAATATTGTTTTTGCATTAAATGACACGATGACTTTACTATGTGGGCTGGTACAATTAAAAATTGCATTTTAGTATCATCATATCCTAAGAGTCATAACTAAATAAGGACTTGGTTTTGAGGGATGAGTTGACGTTCATTTGGGGGACAAACAACATTTTGGTCGCCTTTTGATACGTTTTTTGGGAGGCAGAATGGAGAAAATACAGCAATCCTGGTAATGTTTTTTATTTTTTACAGCACTCACTGAGCAGTAGAAATTATATTATTTTTACTCTGTGGTTCAATAGGATTATAATGATACCCAATTTATATATTTTTTAAGCTGAAGCACTTTAAAAAAAAAAAATAAATTTGGACTTTTGTACTAACTATAAAATCCTTTTCTTGTCTGATTCATTGGAGGACACTGCACTTTGGGTATAGGCCCTCGCCCTATGAGGCTGACACTAGGCAGAAACCAAACGTGTTGGCTCCGCCTGGATGGACTGTCTCCCTCCTACTTTTGCCAGGCTACTCCATTGGTACAAAAGCCATGGAAGAAAGGATAAACCACAGTCCGATTCCAAAGAGAGAATGACAAAAATTAGAATCGAAATAAAACAAGACAGAAAGAGGGAGGGATCTATGTACTCCAATGAATCAGACGAGAAAAGGATTTTAAGTACAAAAATCTGAATTTCTTATCAACTGGGGAACATTGGGGGACACCGCACCTTCGGGTAAAAACTTAGAAATAGAAAAACTAAACAGCAGTGAGAGTCAGTTAGGCCACCACTGCCTAAAGTATCTTACAGCCAAGGCTTGCGTCAGCTGAGGCCAAGATATGGATTTGATAGAACTTCTTAAAAATATGAACTGAAACCCAGGTCGCAGCATTGCAGGCCTAGGAAGCCAAAGCATGATGTTATACCGCCCATGAGGCACTGACCGATTGAGTGGAATGAGCGGCCACCCAGAATGGAACAGATTCACCCCTGAAGGTTTTCAAGGCACGATAATAAATACGGGCTGCCTGTGAATTGTGGGCCCAAATCATGGGCCGAACCACAGAATCTGATAGAACAAAAGATCCTAAAATTGCGGTTTCAACAGCCAAGCTGTCAAATGCAGCTGAAGTAAGGTGGTGAGGAATAGAGGACCTTGGGAAGGAAGGTCTAGGCACAGAGGGAAGGGCGACTGATTATCTGCCAACAAGGCAATGAGATCCGTGTACCAGGAACTGCCGGACCAATCAGGAGTGATAAGAATGGCTGGAACCCTTTAACTCTTATGGCGTCTGAGCACTCAAGGATACAGGGGAAAAGGTAGACCAGCGCAAACTGTCCATGGAAAAACTAGCACATCTACGGCGAGAGCCAGAGGATCTCGGGACCTGGATACATAATTCGGGACCGGATGGTTGAAGCATGATGCGAACAGATTGACGTCTGCCCCAATACGTCTGCTCCACCTCCAGCAAAGAAGCTGAAACACCTCTGGTAGAAGAGACCACACCAAGCTATCCACTGATGTCTGGCTGAGCAGACTGGCCATCCATTTCTCCAACCCTGGGATGAAAATCACTGACCGGGACAGAACCAAGCAGTCTGCCCAGCTAAGGATCCTCAGGGCTTCCAGGAAAGCTGCACTGCTCCTGGCACCTCCATAGCAATTCAGATACGCCCCCACAGTAGTGTTGTTGGACTGAACTCAAACTGAGTAACCCTGAAGAAGAGGGAATGCATGAGAGAGTGCCAGAAAATGGCCCTGAGCTCCGTAACATTGATATGTAGATGAGATTCCCTAGGAGACTACACACTCCTGTGTTATCTGAGAGCCAAAAACAGCTCTCTATCCCGAGGTGCTGGCATCCGTGAGGAAAAAACACATTCCTCTGAAGTCTCCCCTGAGACACCAGCCAACAGTTGAGGTCGACATGAACGTAGCATGGAAGGGTCTGGGGAGAATAGGGAGCTGTCCCAGAGAGCTAGAATGGCTCGCTGGGGGAAGCGAGAATGAAACTGTGCGAACGTGAAGGCTCCGAAAGCTGCAACCATCCTGCTCTGGACTCGCGTGCAAGTGCAAAGGGTAAACGGAGAGCGTTTTCGAAGAAGACAAACGTCTGACCAAAAGTAATGAAACTTAGCTGCCAGAAAAAATATTCGGGCTGAATGTGTTTTGGGGATCATGCCCAGGAACTCCATCTGCTGGTATGGGACCATGCAAGAGAATCCACCCGAAGTGCGTTTAAGAGAACCTGTCACAAAGATGATGCCCTCCACCCCTCCTGCTGAGGAAAGCACAAGCTAGTGACAGACATGCTGTTTCCAGCGCTTTGTCCCTTATTCTGTAAGATGCTGTAGTTATAGATTATTTAATGCTCAAATCTGCAGTTTTCTGCCAGAAAGAGAGTCATGAAAAGTCAGTTTAATTCATGATCCGCCGACCGGAGGCTAGCTCCGCCCACCTCACAACTGATTAACCTTTTACTTGGGTAAAAACCTGTGACTAACTGCCTGGTGGTCGGGGCTAGCCTTGGGTGAGCGGGCTAACACCTGCTCATGAATATACTCTTTTCTGGCTGCAAACTGCCAGATTTGAGCATCAAAGGGGTTATTTCACTATAAGGAAGGCTTTTTATGTTAAAAATCTTGCAAAAACAAGACGCTTTGCAATATATGTCCATTAACAGTGTCCTACCTATTGCTAGATATCCCCTCTTGTATGTGCTGTATCAGTTCCTCAGGTTTCTATAGCTGCAGACCTGTTCACTCTCTCCTACTATAGCTACAGACCTGGCTTTTACTGCAGCCTAGTAGAAGCCAGTAAACACGCCACTGAATTCAAAATGAAAAGAAGAAAACAGGACTGAGGTAAGATGAATCAATGTAGTGAGACAACCCTTTTAACTGATCTGAAACTGCTGCACCTTACAGAATAAGGGACACAGCGCTGGAAACAGCATCTCTGTCACTAGCTTGTGCTGTACTCAGCAAGGGGGGGGGCATAACCTACATGACAGGTTCTCTTTAAGGTATCCAGGGTGAACCTGATAGCAGAGTGGCGCTTCATGATAGAGCCTTCACAATAAGGTTGTCTAGGTAAGGGATAATGGAAATCCCCCTGATGCGAAGGATCGCCATGAAGGGGTGCCAAGACTTTGGTGAACTCAAAATCGGGCAGTCCTATGCTATCTTTACCTCTCAATCGAGCCAATCGAGCCCACTCTCACAGGCTGTCATAAGAAGGGCAGCTTGCAGGTTGGGTGTTTTTAATTTTTTCTCTCTGAATAATGGAGGTCGGTTGACCCAGTGAGAGGCCTGATTGGCTCGATTGAGAGGTAAAGATAGCAAAAGGACTGCCCGATTTTGAGATCACTTGAAAATCGTGGGCAGCTTAAACATCTTTTGATCAAAATATGTGAACCGAGAGTCTCAAAGTTTTTTCAAGACTTTGGTGAAGACACTTGGAACTGTAGCGAGGTCGAATAGCAAAGAACAAATTGGAAATGCATTGTGTGATCAGGACCAGGGCCGGGACGACGGATAGGCTGAGGTAGGCGACCGCCTAGGGCGCCTACCTCACCTATCCCTAAGGGCGCCATCAGGGCCCCACCCTCGCCGGGCTCCGGGCCCACTGCTGTGGGCCTGAAGCGCCGGCGGTCTCTGTGACCGCTTCTGCGGAGCAGAGAGCAAGCGCTCCCTGCCCGCAGACAGTGTCGGGCCCGCTCCCTGGAGGATCGCTGATCCTCTGGTGAGCTGCAGGGCCGACACAGCGGGGCCTTTCGGTCCTCACAGGCTGAGGACCCGCCGCGGCCCCGTGCCCCTCAGCTGGCAGCGTCGCAAAAAGTGATGTCATCGCGACGCGCCTCTCCTCGGGTGCACAGCGCGTCACAGGCCGTGCGCCCGATGAGCTGCCGGAGGAGCGCGGGCTGAAGAGGACAGAAGAGGAGCGCGCGCCCAGGAATTGGGTAAGTATTAATGTTGTTTTTAAGTGCCTGCCTGTGGCCCCCTATATTCTGCCTGTGGCCCCCATAATGTCTGCCTGCGGCCCCTATAATGCCTGCCTGTGGCCCCTATATTCTGCCTGTGGCCCCCATAATGCCTGCCTGTGGCCCCCTATATCCCGCCTGCGGCCCCTATAATGCCTGCCTGCGGCCCCCATAATGCCTGCCTGCGGCCCCCGTAAGCCTGCCTGCGGCCCCCATAATGCCTGCCTGAGCCCCCATAAATGCCTCCCTCCCGGGCCCCCTTTAAGGCCTGCCTGCGGCCCCCTATAAGCCGGGCCTGCGGCCCCCTATAATCCCTGCGGGCGCCCCCTATAATGCCTGCCTGCGGCCCCCATAATGCCTGCCTGGGGCCCCCATAATGCCTGCCTGTGGCCCCCTATATCCTGCCTGCGGCCCCCTATAATGCCTGCCTGTGGCCCCCTAAATCCGGCCTGCGGCCCCAATAATGCCTGCCGGTGGCCCCTAAAATGCCTGCCTGGGGCCCCCTATATCCTGCCTGCGGCCCCCCTAAGCCTGCCTGAGCCCCCATAATGCCTGCCTGCGGCCCCCTATAATGCCTGCCTGCGGCCCCCATAAGCCTGCTGCGGCCCCCTATAATGCCTGCCTGCGGCCCCCATAATCCTGCCTCCCGGCCCCCGTAAGCCTGCCTGCGGCCCCCATATGCCTGCCTGAGCCCCAAATGCCTGCCTGCGGCCCCCATCATGCCTGCCTGCGGCCCCCATAAACCCTGCCTTGGGCCCCCCAAAATACCTGCCTTCGGCCCCCTATAATGCCTGCCTGCGGCCCCTAATGCCTGCCTGTGGCCCCCATAATGCCTGCCTGTGGCCCCCTATATCCTGCCTGCGGCCCCCTATAATGCCTGCCTGTGGCACCTATATCCCGCCTGCGGCCCCTATAATGCCTGCCGCCCCCATAATGCCTGCCTGCGGCCCCCTTATATCCTGCCTGCGGCCCCCATAAGCCTGCCTGAGCCCCCATAATGCCTGCCTGCGGCCCCCTATAATGCCTGCCTGCGGCCCCCATAATGCCTGCCTGCGCCCCCCAATAATGCCTCCGTGCGGCCCCCTATAATGCCTGCCTGCGGCCCCCTATAATGCCTGCCTGTGGTCCCCTATATCTGCCTGCGGCCCCCTATAATGCCTGCCTGTGGCCCCCTATATCCTGCCTGCGGCCCCCATAAGCCTGCCTGAGCCCCCATAATGCCTGCCTGCGGCCCCCTATAGTTCCTGCCTGCGGCCCCCATAATGCCTGCCTGCGGCCCCCTATATCCTGCCTGTGGCCCCCTATATCCTGCCTGTGGCCCCTATATCCTGCCTGTGGCCCCTATAATGCCTGCCTGCGGCCCCCTATAATACCTGCCTGCGGCCCCCTATAATGCCTGCCTGGTGCCCCTAGCTGCCTGCATGGTGCCCCCATACGCCGGCCTGAGCCCCCATACGCCTGTCTGTGGTACCCATACGCCTGCTTGAGCCCCATACGGCTGCCTGTGGCCCCTATATGCCTGCCTGGGGGCCCCGTACGCCTGCCTGAGCCCCTATATGCCTGCCTGTGGCCCCAATACGCCTGCCTGTGGCCCCCATACGCCTGCCTGTGGCCCCATAAGCTGCCGGGTGGCCCCCAGAACCGCCTGACTGTGGCCCCATAAACGCCTGACTGTGGCCCCCATACGCCTGACTGTGGCCCCATACGCCTGCCTGTGGCCCCATACGCCTGCCTGTGGCCCCCTACACCTGCCTGAGCCCCCATTATGCCTGCCTGGTGCCCCCATACGCTTGCCTGTGGTCCCCATACGCCTGCCTGGTGCCCCCATACGCCTGCCTGGTGCCCCCATAAAACGCCTGCCTGGTGCCCCCAAAACGACCAGCCTGTCCCCCCATACGCCTGCCTGGGCCCCCAATAACGCCTGCCTGTGGCCCCCATCGCCTGCCTAGGTCCCATACGCCTGCCTGTGGCCCATACGCCTGCCTGTGGCCCTATATGCCTGCCTGTGGCCCCTTTATGCCTGCCTGTGGCCCCATAAACCGCCTGCCTGTGGCCCATACGCCGCCTGAAGCCCCCCATACGCCTGCCTGAACCACTAGCTATATATTTGCCTGAGCCCCTAGCTAATACCTGCCTGAGTGCCCCTATATTTATATACCTACCTAAGGGACAATAAACTATATACCTGCCTGACTGAGAGGGCATATATATACCTGTCTGACTAAGGGGACTTGTATACCTATAATTAAGGATTACTGGAAATGTGATGAATCTAAGATATTTGTGTCCAAATCCTCAGGGACGAGTCTTGGCCGGGAGCAATCAGCATGAAGGTGAGAACCGGATGGAGAAAAAGGGAAAGTGAACGACGCTGATCAAAAAAACGTCTCCGGTGAGTCACCTAATGTAACTGCAGTGTAATCACTTATATTTCTGCAGAGCGCTACATACAACTAGTATCTACCACTATATGGTTCACTGTAAGGCGGTGGTATATGTCTTCAGAGCCTGTGTACAGCTGAAAGGTCACATTGTGGGGTGGCGTTCGGTCAGGGTCTGGCAGAATTATTTGAGCCTTAAGTAGTAATTTGTTTAGGTCTTGGTTTTGTAGGAGGTTTTTTTAAATAACAATCATTCGTCTGGTTAGATTTGCTCCATGTATCGTTGGATTATTTAGTGGGCTTATTTAGGGTATTGCACTGTCCCTACGGAGGGGAGCGATTTTGAAAATGCAAATTTTTCAGGTGATTTTCATTGTGCAGTGACTGCTGAGGAGATGGACGGGGAGCTATGTGGATACGCAGAAAATTGTTGACAGGACCTGGCGCAGGGGTGAGAGGGAATTAGTGTGTGTGGGGGTGGGGGGGGGGTATTTTTTTGAGAGCGAGGGGGGGGGGGGCGCCATTGGCTGTACTCGCCTAGGGCACCAAAATGCCTCGTCCCGGCCCTGATCAGGACATGCAGGTAAGCGTCCGTGAGGCTTATGGTGGAAAGAAACTTGCCCTGCTCCAAAGCCACCCCTGGCTGTGTAGCGATTTTAGATACAGCCCAAATCACACAACAGACTTTTGCCACCCATTAGTGTGGATGGCCGAAGTCACATCACACATTAGTCCACCTGCAATGGGGATAGTGTGGCTGCCCCGGATGGCCCTGAATTAGCCGATGCTCTGATGGCTAACCTTGCAGATTCAAGCGAGCCCTTATAGAGAAACTTAGACATACACGATGTTTCTACTTCCTGAAAACGTATTCCTAAAACTCAATGTGAGTCGGGAACACCAAATGCTGCCATCTGCTATGGTTAAAGAAAAACCTTCTCCTGAGAGTGGGAGACATCCTCATCCTTAATAAAAAGGGAGTATTTGACAGTCCGTATAAGAGCTTGAGCAGCACCTGCCATTCTTTGATCGCGTCCGAGTAGTCCCCTGTATCCTTGAGTGGGGCCTCTATCTCCACCTATGATCTGTCTGGAAAGAGATCAGGCAACACAAAAGTACGGTAACTCTAGTCCTCTTATGCGAACCATCCATCTGGGATGGGCGGGGCGCATGGCCCTGGGATGTGCTAGACTGGGCAGCAAGCAGAAAAGGCAGGTGCTTTATGGTTAAGGCCATATCCTGGGATATCCTGAGAGGTCACCTACTGCTAGTGAAAAGGACCTAGCACATTATGGGGTTGCCGATTCCCCAATAGGGATCGGGCCCGTCGGTGGCTGGCTGAAGAGCCAAGCAAAGGGTGCAAAGTGAGTTAGACTGACTGCATGCAAACTTAATATGACAGCGGACACAGGCAAAATAAGTCACAACCACTTTGGTGGTGGGTGTCTTTGTCCTTAGAAGGGGACATGGTATCAAGAGGTATAGATCATGGAGCAAATGGGCCAGCTTACCACACCAAAGGCGCTGTATACTCTGGAGATAGCCAGGAGATGCCTTGGAGAAACCAGAAGTGAAAAGCTGGCAAGATGGTGCCCAAACTCTACTCAGAGAGAATAACCTGGGCTACCAAGCCCCTTCCCACCTTTGGGAGGGGATAGAGGACAGGTTTCAGGTCCAGAGGGCGTTACAGCAGGGGGAGAAGATGTGACATAGGCCCCGGAAGAGCCAGGAACTAAATTTGAAAATGCGACTGCGGCCTGTGCTTAGGCCGTGGCCCACACATCGCGACGGTCCGCTTGAGCTAAAAATGGCAACAGAAGGCCCAGGCTCTCCTGTAAGAGTTGAGGAAAGAAAAAGACCAGTGGTACCACGGTGAAACCGCAGCAGTACTGCAACTTGTTACCTCTGTACTGAAGTAGTGGTGTTTGGCTACCAATACCTCCTCCTCCACCCTGGAGACCTTATCTGAACCGAAAACACAAGTGAGCGTGCCTCTGCAACAAGCAAGATGCTGTACTTAACTATCCAGTATCTTCGGGTGTATGTGGAATCATTTCTTCGGTACCTCGCACTTCCCAGAGTGGGGTTACCGAATCCAAAAGGAAACCACTGAGGCAGTAAGTGGGAACAGGTAACTGGCACATAAGGAGAAACAGATGGCAGCTGCCTAGTTTCCCAACGGCAACAGGTGGAATCACCATCACTGTGGTGGCCACGTTGACGACCCTCCTTACAAGTGAGGAAAAACTCACCTCCTGAGAGGGAAAAAGAAATATACTAAAATATAAATGCAGCAGACCTATAGAGCAGTGTCTGCCTCCTATGGACAGTAGGTTGAAAACGGAGTAGCCTGGCGTAAGTAGAAGGGATATAATTTGTCCAGGCGGAGTCAACACGTTTGGTTTCTGCCTATACCTAAGACGCTGTGTCCTCAAGGTGCTGTGTTTCCCAATGAAACTGACGAGAGAAAAGGTAAATTATTGTGTAAAACAATATTTATGCACTGCAATCTTCTGGTAGCCATAACTTTTTTATTTTTCCATATACGAATCCAATGGCTTGTTTGTGGGACCAAATGAGGTTTCCATTGGTACCACTTTGGGGTTTATATGACTTTTTAATCTCTTTTTACTCAGCGAGATGAACAAAATAACGGGATGAACAAAAATAACAATTCTGCCAATTTTTTATGACCTTCTTTGTGCTTGATCGGCATTTTTATTGGGGAAAGGGTAGTATGTGTTTTTTTTCCATAGGGGAATACAATCAGCGATCATTAGATCGCTGATGTAATACAATGCAGTACATCACTGTACTGCATAGTATTACAAACTGTCAATCATCACATCCGTCCGTGGGTTGCCAATGGAGACTAAAGGAGCCCACTACCTCTGCCATTCCTCTAAGATATGCGGTCACATGGAATGTGGCATTTAAGGGCTTAATCGGCTGCGGCCTGAATAAATGCTGGTCGTGACAGATAGTACATAAAGCAAGCTTCTGAGCCTGCACGATGTTTATGACATACCGGTATGTTATGTGTCGGGAACCTCTTTCCCAATCATAACATACTGGTACTTCAAATTTCAGTAAGGGATAAAAGGATTTTATTCTTTTTTTTTTTATTATAGTTTATTTTCTATTGATTCAATTAGTGTCTTGGCATATGAGAAGTTCAAGGCCAGTCTTTATTGCTGTATTTGATTATTAAAAATGCAGGGTAACATCAGAAGCATTGCAATCAAATGAAAATAAAATCTCTGTCTCTTTGCAGAATGAAAAAGTGGCCAGGCATGTTAAATGGGTCCATTCTTAAGATAAATGCGGGTCCCAGAGATGGGACCTGCAACTATCAGACATTTATGGCATACTATACCAATATGCCAAAAATGTCTGAGATGGGGAACAATCATTAAAGGAAAATAAAATCAAATTAATAAAATTAAATGTTATTTTGTTATAGAATGTTCTGTATGTTAATTCCTTATACACTTTAGCGAACTACTCAAGGGTTGCTGTAACATGAAGTTTAAAAGCCACAAAGGATACAATTCTACCCACTTCTCAGATAAAAGCATTAATAGCAATGTAACGGGGAGCATTCACATTCACTAGAAGAAATCTAATATCTTGAAAATTATGAGATGTTTAGAAATTAAAATACAAAATAAAAACTGGTGTTTTTAGGTCAGGCATATGGAAAGATGTGTCAAATGTATTACAATTTTTATTTATGGGGGTTTTGCTAAGAAGCAATTTCCTTCTTTCACCATCCTCTTCAGGGACGTTGTGTTTCTGCGTTTAAAGAAACGAGCGACTCCTCGGTGATGTCATCACACCACCTCCCATGCATGCTCCTGAGAGGCTGATACTCATTATTCCTCAGCCTCTGCAGTGAGGAGCTCTGCAGTATTGCTGAGCAGACATGGTGCTTTGCTAGACCACAGACGAGATCTCTGTATTGTGCACAAAATATATACGTTTTGAAAGCCTGTGCCGTTTTCTCCCTCTTATCTACCTAGGAGAAAAGATAAGATCCAAGCAGGCAGCCAGCAGTCATTGACTGCTGCAGGGGGGGAGGGAGGAGGGCAGGAGAAAAGATGGATCCAGCAGGCATCCACTGACTGCATCTTTACTTATATAATTACATTACAGCGATTCTCTGGCTTTCCTACACATGAAAGGCTGTGTAGGAGAGCCATTGTAATGTAAGGAGACATGGAGTAATGGTGGGGGCGTGGCTCAGAGAAGCAGAGCTACTGCGCACATCCAGTAGCAATGCTCGCTCACTTGCTCTTCCATCAGAAAAGAAGAGCAAACAACTGCAGAGGAAAATGGCCCAACGCCCAACTATTACCACTTTATGGCGTATAGTTGAAGTTAGGAATGACTTGAAGAACATTGCGGTTCATAATGTGGAGAGGCTCCTCCTTTACTCTATGCCGCAAGCTTTGCGTGATGGGAGGGGCACTCTTTTCTATGATCCAAAATCTATAGCAAAAATATTTTCAGACTCTTTTCCAGGCTGTACTCTCTTCCGTTGGAGCTTCTGGGGAATGAGGAAATGGCGCGGAACCTCATTCGGGATTTCCTACAATCTTGCCCCTTAGCTAAACTCTCCTCGGAAGCATCCTCCACTCTTAACGCTCCCGTGGAAATGGAGGAACTGCTGGAGGTATTGAAGGGCCTTCCCTCGGGAAGGCACCTGGACCAGACGGCCTTCCCTACCAATACTACAAGACCTTCTCCGGGGTCTTGGCACCTTACTTGCTGTCCCTTTTTAACTCCTTCCTTGGGAGTCTTCCAATTCCCACTCGCATATTACACTTATCTATAAAGCAGGTAAGGACCCCGCTGATAGCGCAAGCTATAGACCTACAGCCTTTTTAAACTCGGATATCAAAATATTTACAAAATTGCTAGCCAATAGATTGGGGATTTGGTTGCCCCGGCTGATCAACAAGGACCAAGTAGGCTTTGTCCCCTTTCTTCAGGGAGGTGACAACACCAGGCGAACTATTGATTTGATTGAGATCTTGAACGCCCGTTCAGAGCAGGCCCTCCTTCTCAGTCTTGATGCGGAAAAGGCCTCTGATCGGCTGGGGTGGTCTTTCCTCTTTGAAACGTTGTTCACTCTTGGCATTCACGGGTCCTTCCTTACTGCCATTAAGAGTCTTTATTCCTCCCCCTCAGCGGCAATTAAGCTTCCCCACTGCACCTTGGACCCCTTCCCAATTAGAAACGGGACAAGACAGGGCTGCCCCTTATCCCGCTCCTCTTTGCTTTGTGCATCAAGCCCCTCGCTGCTGCCATTAGAATTCATCCAGATATCAATGGCGTGATGGTGAGGGATAGGGAGTTTAAACGCTCATTGTCCGCAGACGATATTTTGCTGACACTAACTAACTTACATGTTTCACTCCCGGCATTACATGCTCTTTTGGAGTGATTTAGCTCTCCCTCTGGGTATAAGGTAAATGCTATGAAAACAGAAGCGGTTCCCATTAACCTACCTCCTGATGCCCTGTCTTCCCTTAAATGCAATTTTCCATACAAATGGCAAGACCATTCCCTCAAATACTTAGGCACCCTTATCACTAGCAGATTTGACTCCCTCTATCAGGCTAATTTCCCCCCACTCTTTAGTGAGTTGAAAGCCCTCCTCCAAATATGGCACTCACTGCCCATCTCCTTCTTTGGCAGAATCAGTACGGTCAAGATGTCTATTTTGCCAAAGATACTATATCTCTTCGAGACTCTGCTGGTCCCGGTCCCCTTAAAGGAGTTGAAGTCTCTCCAGGCAGCCATTCTTTGATTTATTTGGGCGCAGGGTAGGCATAGAGTAGCCAATGAGGTTCTAATGACCAGCAGGCAGAGGGGAGGGCTGGCTGTCCCCAACTTGCTTCACTACTATTGGGCCATGCATTTTCATCGTATCCCGGCATGGTCTGCCCTGAGATCATATTCGAAATTAATGGAGGTGGAGAAACTCTGGTTAGCACCCACTCACCCCAATGCTCAACTTTGGCACTCCTGTCCCCTCCCATATAGGTCGGACCTGTTGGGCCCGAGTAATTTTACCATCCAGGCTGGGCACTTCTGCAAAGATAAATTCCACCTGGCCTCTCCAGCATCTCCCATGTCTTCCTTCATCTGTACTCCTCTCCTGCCCACTAGTTCCTCAGGTTATTTTGCTCGACCATGGCTGGGGCGTGAGCTATTTCACTTTGCTGATATTGCAAGGGCCCAGGATCGGAAGCTGCGTCCTTTTGAGGCCCTTCAGAGGGATTATGACCTGCCGCAAAGCTCTAGATTCCACTATCTCCAGATTAATCACCTCCTTTTCTCTCTATATGGAACAAGTACCCTCTCCTCTCCTACTCCCTTTGAGTCCATTTGTAGAGCGGGTGTTTCAACAAAAGGTCTGATTTCTATGATTTACTCTCCTCTGGGTGACCCCCCTACCTCCGACCCCGTAGTTCACAAGTATATGGAAAAATGGGAACGGTACCTGGGTAGGCCCATCCCGTACTCGACTTGGCAGAGTATTTGGAGGGCGACGGCCAGGTCCTCGGTCTGTGTTACTCGGAAGGAGAATTTATACAAGATTCTCCTCTTCTGGTACCACACGCCTGAACTGCTTCACAAATGGTTCCCCCAGTCCCCACCTAGCTGCTGGAGATGTCACTATGCAATAGGGACCCTCCCTCACATATTTTGGGAATGTCCGGTTCTACAACCATTTTGGTCTCAGGTTAGGGACCTATTAGGTCCAATTTTGGGGGTGGTGATCCCGCTTGATCCTTTGGTCTACCTGCTTAGTGGTCCGGTTGGGAACCTTCCCAAGGACAAGGCCAGACTTATGTTGCACACTCTCACTGCGGCCAGATGCTTGATAGCAGGGAGATGGCTTCAGACCAGTCCTCCTGGCGCTATTGATCTAATTAAAAAAATGAAGGAAACTCGCCGGATGGAGCAACTAACAGCCTCCCTTCATGATAGGCTGGAACACTTTGACAAGATTTGGTCTCTTTGGGAGGCATACTGGGTCACTAACTCTTCTTGACTGTTTTCTTCATCTCGAATATGATTGACACTGATGGTCCCCTCCCCTTCCTTCCCTCTTGTTTTTTGTGTCTGTCCGTCTTGTACTGTCCTAAGTGTTAGTACGAAGTTTATTGTTCTTCTCTAATGATAATATATTGTTGCTTGAGGGTTAAATCCCTGTCTCCCTGTAGATCTCTCAGAGACGTTAGTATATGGATGCCCTCTTCGTTTATTTAGATTTGTTTTACTTATCTTGATTTTCCTTTGTACCTCTCTTATTGCATAATGTCAGATGTATGTTCTTTGTTCTATATACAAAACTTTTAATAAAAATCACAATTGAAAAAAAAAGAAGAGCAAACAAGGCAAGTGCGGCCAGCCAGGAACAAGGCAAAGAGCTGTCCGGAGTCCCTGATAACGAGCAGTAAACACATGAAAAGTAAGTAAGGCTGCAACTGTGATAGGCTACATTTTTTTTAATCACATGTACTTAGAAAAGTGATTAAATATTAATTTTGGAGGATCCCACGTCTACATTAGATCATGGCAAAACCCCTTTAATTATCTGTACATCATATCTAATAAAGGAAAAACCACTCAAATATTCTTATAAAACATCAGCAATTTAATTCTGGTAGTCCGGATAAAGAACTATTAACATCCATAATGTTTAGCTGTATATTTGCTGTCTACGCATTCACTTTAGCACAGAACTCAAGTATATTCAAAATTTTTGTAAAAAAACATATGGAAAGCCAAACTGATACCTTATGTTGCCGTAAAAGGAAAGGCAGCAGCATCAACATTCCTCCATCATGAACAATCCACCACACATCAATATTTCCTTCAGCAAAGCGCTCCTGGTTGGTAGGAAATGAATCTATATTTTTGGCAACAAGCAAAGCCTGTTGAGCAGTCGTTGCATCTCGTACCGTATCTGTGGAAACACAAAATATTAACAAACCTATACTGACACCAGTTTCCTGCTTAAAAGAATATTGGTTCCCTGGTTTAGTATTGTATAGTTAACACATAACTTGTGACTCTATTACATGTAAACATCATTGTGAACTACAAGCAATGTATTTTACCGTTTGGTTGTCATTGCTGTAAAACATAACATAGGGAACATGCGTGGTTCAAAATTCTGTGCTAATATATCTTTACAGTGGTGGTTGTTTTTTTTCTGAAACAGAGATCCTAATTTCCTGCATAGCTATAAAGTTGAAAAAGAAATGCTTAGTTAACTGTAGCTGCTCCTAGTAATTCATACTTTCAACTGTATGACAGCACAGTATATAGGAGGGTGTCTAGGCTCCATCTAGTCGTGGCTGCAGATAGAACATTATAATTTAACTAGTCAGTTCAAAGATATATTTAAAAAATGTGGTAATGTGCACAAAAGGGTGGACATACAGTTTAAAAAAAGACCCATTGGGCTCCATTAAGTACTGTATTTAAGAAATTTTATAAAGGTCCGTAAGAATGTAAGTGTTCCTCTTTAATCAAACAATGAACAGGGGCAATCCAGTGAAAAAATATGTAGTTACTAAAAACTCATCCAAAATTAGGCACTTTTGTAATACACTTTCATCACATTTGCAGCTTCACATCAGCTGTTTGGTAATAGAGCTGATTCCTTTTTTTTTTTTTTTGAGTGTTTTTGTTGTGTAAAAGTAAACACATAATAAACTCAATTAAACTGTTATTACCAAAACCGTTCTGACACATAGAATAAATTATTCATATATTTATTGCTCACTGAACGGCATGAATTTAAAATGCAAAACAATAAATAAATATAAGGAAAAATTACTATTTTGTTTTACTTTTCCACACAGAAAGCTTTAATAAAAGTTACATGTAGCTCAAAATGGTGCCATTCAAAAGAAAAACTCATTCTGCAAAAAAGCATTCCCCAATATGTGTAGGTTGATGGAAAAATAGGTTACAGCTCTAGAAATGTGACAATGAGAAAGCTTTAAAACAAAAAAAAAAAAGAAAGAAAAATGGCCTGGCCTTTAAGACCTTAGAGTTGTCGCTAAGGGGATAACTGAATATTGTTTAATGTAAGCATATGAACAGGAGTTTCCCAAGAAGGTTAAAGTTCATTGCTTCAATGGTGGGGCTCTATGACATCATTAATATTTCAAAATGACTTACATAAACAATTCTACAAACCATAAACTAAATCAGAACACAAACAAAAAGCTAACACCCACCAACAAAAGTTTTCCAGCTGTAAGGATTGTTTGGCTGCTTCCACGAGTTTGGCCAAGCCATTAGTACAGTGTTGTGCTTCATGCCACCAAGACCAGCTGACTGAATCAAGTGTGACAGTCCATCACGTACACTGGGTGAAACAACTAACTGACAAAATCCTTTTGTCTTCTCTGCAGTCATTAAAGCTTTAACATTCTGCAACAGAAATATATACACAGTTATTACTAGATTTAGACAAGAACCATTAATTAAGGGGGTTGTCTCACTACAAAGAATAGCTTTCAAATTGTAGGGAACACAAAATAAAGACATTTTCCAAATATATTGCTGTGTTCCTCTGTTTTCCCTAAGGAGATACAAGTGAATTTATGACCTCCCTGGCTATTTCAGTTCCCTCAGTAACCAACCTGTAAACAATTCTCCCCCTGCTGTTTGTTCAATGAGATAACAGTGAGTGATGTCATCACACAGGTCATGCCAGTGTCCTGTGCTGCTCAGCAGTAAAAAGCTTGATTTATGTAAAATAAACAGAACTGTAATTAGGGCTTTTGTTTTGGGGATCAGATAAGAAGTCCTGTTAGTAGTTTGAGAAGCTAATCTGATCTAATTAGCATCTGAAAGCACAGCATGGCATGGAGCTGTACAAGCAGGGAGCTGTATGCAAATGAGTCAGTCTGAACCAGGAAGTGACAGAGTATTTCATTCATGCATTCTCTGAAACTCTGAAGGGAGACCACTCCTTTAACATACAAAAAAAATATTTTAAAAAATCTGTTTAATAAGTAACAAATTTGTATTGAAAATGCATTTTAATAATAACCACTTCGCATTACATTAAATGTACTTAAAGAGGTTTTCCAGGACTATCTTTGTTGGTTGTGATAGAGCTTACAACTTAATTATAATGAACTTTGTAATTGATAATCATTAAAAATGATTTACCTACTTTTCAAAACCAGGCAGAGCCCTTTACTCCCCTGCTTCCTACTTCCTGCATACCATGTGACGTCCACTGAGCACGGTTTTGCTTCCGAGCCTATGGACGTTTTGTCATTACTGAGTGGGTGTGCCAGGCTCCGCTCAGAAACACCACCTGCAGTGGGTGTGACCTGACCAGAGAAGAGCTGGCTGCATACAGTGACTAATCAGTCACTATGTAAACAGAGCTACTGAGAAGAATGTAATCATTCAGTACAGAGCAGCAGGGGGAGGATGTTATACACATACAGTGATAATTATGTGTCCATAGTAACTCATCACTGCATGAGTCTAGCTGCCTTCATTATTGTGCCCGGTCTTTACCTCTTCTGATAGGAGGAAATGGTCAGAAGACTTGTATTGTTTAATTGTCCAAATGTGCATTAGGACCTATGAGATTATCCAGCAGCACTCAGTCTGCCTATTGCTCTTTATATAGTAGTAGTGTTCGGGTAAAGTGTTATGAGACACTGCCCTGACATCAGTGTGTGCAGAGAAGATGACACAACCCCTACAGCAGGCACACAGCTTTCCCATGATCAAAAACGGATTGCTGTGAGGGATGTGACGTCACCCACCTTTCTTGGATGCTAGATAGGCTATTCAGTGTACAGGAAAACTGAGTGATGCTATATTCCCTACAGCAATCAGTTACAATGATGGGGTAGCGGTGTACCTGCTGTAGGGGATGTGCAACACATACATAGAAATATATAGAAAGGCAAACTCGCAAAAAAAGCGATCCAGCACCAGCGGTAACAGTGGAGCTTTACTTTATTGCAAAAATATAAACATAATGTGCAGAGGGTATAAAAATGGCAGTAAAACAGCCTACGCGTTTCGGGCGCAATGTGGCCCTTGTTCACAGCAAAAAGTCTTTTCTACAACTCCCCTATTTAAATAGGGGGGTACCTGTCACGTACAATTACGTCACAGACTTTTAAACCCCTGTAAATTCCTAAAACAAATTTAAAATTTTAAAAAATTTTAAAAAAAACCATTGCTGATAAATGCAATACAAAAACCATTTATAACATGAAAACTATATAGTATTCTTAAACTTTAGTAAATGTAAGCGAGGTCATTCCAAATTTTAAACCTGCCGTATTCTTGTTTTGAAGCTCATATATCCAAAATGTTCAGGGAGTCTATTTTTTTCTGCCAGTCTCCCCCCCAAAATGGGCCGCTCAACTTTTTCTTTACCAAAGCAGCTAAAGGGTTTTTAGATTGCCTGCATGTTTTTCCACAAAATTTTAAGCCCCAATAAAGGGTAAGTTGTTTTTTAATCCCTTCAAGTTTTTCTGCTATACTGTTTTAAATTTTTTTTAATATGCCCCTACAAATAAAAAAATCGCAGTAGGTTTGTATTCCTATATAAGTGATGGGTTATCGCATTTAAAATTTTTATTTTATAATCCTTTTGATTTACAATTCATTTTAATTTTTGCATTTTGGTCCTACTGACAGATTTGCATGGGCGTCCTCCAAAAGGGAAAAAAAATCCTTTTTGGGAGAGCCATTTTTTTTGGGTACCCTCTCTTCATATTGTTTGGGGAAATATTTTTTTTCCTATTTTCTTTTTCTTTTTGGCAACACAAAACCCTTTATCTAAAATGCAGGCTAATGAAGGATCCTGTCTCGTATATTAATATTTTTAAAAAGATCTTTTTTTATTTGATTAAATCAGTACTGTAAGGTGTTGAAAAGACCAATTTTTTTTTTTGTTTTTTCAAGTGGTTGATACTTCTAAACCTTTTTATGTTTGTGCAGGAATTTAAATTGTGTTTTTTCTCAATCTTTTTTATGGGTCTCTTTCTATTTTCCCTTTAGCCCCCTTAATTTTAGTCTTTGGATAATAGTTTTTTTTCTCTTTTCATAATCATTTTTGGGACAACCTTTTTGCCCTAATGAACTCTCCTAGGGGAAAATCTATTTTATGTTTTTGAGTGGCAACTATCAGCCCTTAGGGTTTAGTTGCCACTATTTGGGGTTTTTTCCCATAAAGGGTTGTAATGACTCCAGTCTAAGCCTTCTTAAAATAAATCAAGAAAAGGATTTTATGTTCCTCAATCACATATGTGAAAAACCCAAATTCATTATTATTAAATTTATGGACGCCACAATTATCCCCAACAATCAAAGGTCATCGTTAGCCCATACCAGGTATACAGTGTCTGAAAAGGGTTACTGGGAAACCAAAAATGGCGTTTTTCCCACCACACCTGAAAGATTTGGGTACAGGGAGAAGAGTTGCCCCCCCTTGGGGGCCCCTTTTGTTGGATATAATAGATACATTAAATCTAAATAATTAAATTTTTCAAAAAAAAATCGATTGCTTCCGTAGGGGAAAATTTTTAAACCTTCAGTGTAATTGCTGTATTTTTTTGAGAGGTATTTTATTGCTGTTCTTACAAACCTTGTGGGATTTTTTGAAATAAATTAACAACATCCATCTAAGCCATGTATAGTTAGGGGACCCAAATAAAAGTTAGTAAAGGTTTGTAATACCATAGGGCGGGTTTTTCAAAAAACCCGGGGGCAGTCTGAAACTAAGGGCTGTGGGTATGTATCCACAAAATTACTTAAGTTCTCCAAAAAACCCTACCTTCTAGGATAAAATTTGGACTTTTAGTCCGGGGGGGAAATACTTTTTTGGGGTGCAATTTAGGCAGGTCCTTTAAAATGGGGAATTTGTGGTTTTTTAAATTTTTCCATGGTTTTTTTTTGTTTTTAATTTATTGCCCCCTAACGCCCATCCCCTTTTTCCCAATTTTTTTTAAAAAAGTTGGACTTAAATTTTTTTATTTAGGATCCTGTTTTAACAAAGGAAGTTTTAAGAAAACCCTTTTAATATTGTTAAACAAAATTTGATATACAATGGGGTATCAAAAACTCCCTGTGGAACCCCCCCCCTTATCTGCTTTCTTTTTTATTATGAAATTTGTATTTTTGTTTAGTTGGTCAAACCCCTTTTTTTTTTCCTTTTTTTTTTAAATTTTAAAATTTTTAAATTTTTCTCTTTTTTAAATTTTTAAATTTTTTGATTTTTTTTTAAACCCCTTTCCATTGTGACCGGGAAAAGCCCCCCAAATTGCTTTAAACCCCTTGGATTTTATGGGGAAAAATTTTTGGGGGTTTTTACCACTGGAGTGCTTAAACCTCATGTTTCATAAATTTAAAAACCCCTTTAAATTTTCAGTTTGCAGCCCCTTTAAATGTGAACAATGCTGCCCGGTTCTTGAAAAAACATTGTTTTCATCCCTCATTGATCCCCATATCTTCATCGGTAGGGTCTTCGGGTAAATCAGGATTCTTTTTTTTCCGGGATTGATGAAATCGGGAAATGTTTTTTTAAACCCGGGTTAGATTTCTGACAAATTTTAAAGCCAAGGTGTATAAAAAAGATGGGAATTTCCCTGGTTTGGGTGTAAAATTTTTCAACCCTTAATTCAGTAAGAAAACTGTGTTTCAGTAAAATGAAAGGGGAGTAAGGGCATATGAAAATTTTTTATAAATTTATATTTGGAGTTTTCTTGCCTTATTTTTTTTGGGGGGGGTTTTTTTTGAATGATTTTTTCCCTTTCCCCCCCCTTTTTTTTGTCCCCGTTTGGGCTCTTTTTGTTGTCGGAAAAGATAGAGATTTGTATTAAAATTAAATCATGAGATGAGGAAAGAAGGGGCCCTTTTTACCATGTTACAACTGACGGGGGTTTTGGCTACAAAAAGCCGCTGCAGATAATCCGGGGATTTTAAACGGGAGAAATGGGGTTTGAAACATGTTTTGAAAAGTTAAATAAAACATTTGTTTGGGGGAAATTGGGGGGCAGGGCAAAAAAGTCCTAGTTTTGAAAACTGCAAGGGATTCTGTGGAAAATAGCGCAGGGGGGAAAATACGGACCCCCCCACAACCAGGTAGTTTTACTGATCTTTGGTAGATGAAAAAGGGAAAGGCAAAAAAGGGAAGGGAAAAAGAAACTCATGAATTTATTGGAAAAACCCTTTTTTTTCAATAAAAATCCTTTAAAAAAGTGTTCTAGTGAAATCATTAATTTCCCCGGGTATAACCCCTTTTTTAACAGTCACAAAACCCGGGAGTTGGAGAATTTAGCTTTTATTTTAAATTTAGAATCAAAACACTTCTAAAGACATCTTAGGATGGCTCTATACTTACATCTTCACTTTTTTGTGCTTCTACATGTTTATCCAGAAAAGTCCCTTGCAACACAGAACCAACAATTGTTAATCCTTTACCAGCTTTCAGTTAAATTTATTTCCGGGGGAAAAAAGAAAGTGGGGGTGGGAATTTCCCTTTTCACATTCTGCTCGGGAATCCAAGGTTTTTTCCCAACATAAAAAATTTTGGGGGGTTTCGGGAAAAAAAAAAAGGAAAAAATACTTTAAAAGAGTTGCCCCAGAACCCGGGCCATTCCCCCAAACCCAATTTAAAAAAGGAAAACCCCAATTTTGTAAAAATTTCTTTTTTTTCCTTTGCACAAAGTTTAAACAAAAACCCCCAAAATTTTAGTACATAGGGTTTTAATTTAAATAAAAAGGGGGAAAACATATTAGTCCTGAACAAAAACCTTTTTTTAATCAAAAATATATGGTTTTTTGGTTTTTAAAAAAAACCAAAAAATAAAATTTTTTATATTTTTTTTTCCCCTTTAAAATTTTTAAAACTTCCCCTTTAATAAAGGGTCGGGAAAGGGGGCCCCGGGCAATTAGACGGGGTACGTCATGGGGGATTTTGGGGGAAAGTCACAAGCAGAACTGGCAAGTTTGCACTTGGGCCCAAAGCTTGTAAATTTTTCTAAAGGCCAAACATTTCACCGGGGCCCATAACAAAATGGGAATCTCTCTAAAAACGGCAGAATCTAGGGGAAATTTTGGATGTTGGGTTGCATTTCCCCCAGGTACATTCTACGGGGTTTTCCCAGTAAAAATTTTGATAAAAAAAAAAAAATCTGTAAAAAAAAAAAGTGAAATTTTGAAATTTCATCCATTCCTAAATTTTGTGAAATACTTAATGGGTTAAACTTACTTAAAATCTATTTTGCTAATTTTCTAGAAAATGTGAAAAAATAATACTCCAGAAAAGAAAATTATTTTTAGCATATCTCAAAAAGTTTCTCACTGAAAAACAAGGACTAAAACTTCACTTTCAAAAGATTTTCTTAGAAATAGTTACATGGGGGTTTTTGAAAAATCGCCTGTAAAAATAATTCAAACAGCTTCTATAGAAGTTTTCTAGACTGAATGGGGTGAGGGACTGGATGTCATTTACTTAGATTTTTCTAAAGATTTGATCGGGGCCACATAAAAAGGTTGTTAATTAAAATGAGAAGCTTGGACTGGGTGAAAATGTGAGGCAAGGGGGTAAGCAACGGCTCAGGATAGAAAACCCAAGGGGGTAATTAACGTAATATCAGCTGTACCCCGTCTAGTGGGGTACCCAGGGGTTTATTTTGGGCCCTATCCCCTTTAAGATTTTATTAATGTCTTAATAGTGACTCTTTGGAGAAGGGCGTTGATTTCCCGGGATTATTTTTGATTGTCAGATTGGAGTCGGAAAGGAATTTTTCCCAAAATGAGTACAATTGGTTCTACCTCTGGGGTTTTTTGCCTTCCTCTGGTCAACACTTTTGCAAGATGGGTGAAAAGGATGGGCATTCTTTTTTCGGCCTTACAAACTATTTAACTATGTAGGATTTAGTCTCACTGATAACACCCGTTACGTGGGAAAAAGAATCTGGCAAGATGCCATATTATACTGGTGTTAGTCAATACAAATGTATAATAAAATCAATAACAAAAGGTGCAATCATTAT